>LSSN01005577.1:0-24076 GCA_001970855.1 Smittium culicis | reverse complement strand
TTCCATGAGGGAGATTTCCCTTCAGGACATCGCTAAACGTGTTTCTAGCACGTTTAATAGGCTTATCGTTCGCCATAGTGGTAGGTAAAGTTTTTTTTTTTTGTGCTTTGTTTTTTTGTATTTTTTTTTGTGTGGGATTTTTTATGTGTCACAAATTAGTTGAAACAATCAAATTCGTTAAATTCGGCGATTTGCGTACTTTTTTTTTTTTCGATTTGGTTAATTAGAACCGTGCTCCAAACTTGGGCACTTACAATTTAATTGCAATAGTTAAACTTTGTCTAAAGAGACCAAACTTGTACCAAAATGTAACTCTTGGCAAGGTCAACAAAGTTGAATTAATAAGTTAAAGTCGATAGACTACGCGTTCGATGGTTATAGTCAATTTTATTTAGTAAGGGCGTAAAAAAAGTGAATAGTAGATAAGAAATAAAATTTTATAGATTCTCTAATCCTATTGGCTCGCCCAAGAAAAAATTTTCTAAGAGAGAGAGAGAGAGAGAGAGAGAGTATAGCAAATTGACAAATAAAATTTATAAAATTTGCAAATTCAATTTAATTAGCCTATAAAATCGCTTTAATAAAAACGGAGGTGTACTTCAAACAATAATTCAATGTTTTTTCAATTTAAAATTAACTGTTGCTATCTTGGGGGTTTGCCATCATAGAAGCTTTACTGTAGTAGATAAGAAATAAAATTTATAAAAAATCTCTAATACTATTGGATCTCCCAAGAGAAAAAATTTTCTATGCGTTAGTTTAACTATATTGGTCAGTACGAAGTTTTTTTTATAATAAGTTACAAACCTTGAAATAATTTCTTGCATAGATGTTATATTAAATTATAAGGGAATATTTTGATTTGTAATACAGAATAAAAAATATCAAGAGAAATATATAGATAGATGGATAAACTCGGAAAATTGTTTGCAATAGGTAAGCAGGGAAACGAAATGTGAAGCGAGAAAAAGAGCTTTTTTGTAATTATTTTTATTACATTATAAATGAAAGGGTGTGAGGGAAAATGATATTTTAGTTATTTATATGTATATATATTTTTACTGTTGGGCGCATTGGACACCAGGTTGGCCACCATGGTGATCATCTTCATCTTCGTCCATTCTGTTGTCTCTAGACGAGTACTTATCTTGGTTAGGGTCTAAAGTAGATAGGACTACGTCTTCAACATGTGCACCAGCGGGAGCATTTGGAACGGGGATTGGAGGGGGTAAGATGGTTCTAAGGGCAGCGAGGGATTCTTCTGAGGTCCAGTTATTTTCAGGGAAGATAATATCGAAGCTTATGTACATGTCACCTTTATTGTGGTGTCTATATGAGGGCATACCTTCGCCAGAGACGATCTTCATTTCTCCAGGTTTGATGATTTCACCTGGCAAAATTTCAACGTTTAAGATTCTACCGTCTAAGTGTTTAATATGGATGTTACCACCAGCCAAGGCGGTGATGAGGTTGATTTGGGCATTGACAATCAAGTTATCGTCACGTCGTTTGAAAGTTTCGTGAGGCTTTTCTTCGATAACAATTACGATATCACCAGGTATGACGTTAGGGGCTTGATCTGCTTCTCCAGGGAACTTGATCTTTTGACCGTCTTTCATACCCTTATCAACGTGAACTTCAATTTGTTTAACTTCACTGACGACTTTGCGGCCTTTACATTTTTTGCACTTATCTTTTTCGCTGATGGCTTCACCAGAACCGCCGCATTGGTGGCATTGTTGTTGGATTTGTTGGACCATAGGGCCGATTTGTCTCATAGTGATCTTCATACCAGTACCTTGGCATCCAGTACAAGTAGAGTTGACACCATTCTTTCCGCCTTTACCGTCGCATCCAGAGCAAATGATGGATTTGGTAAGTTGTAATTTAGTGACTTTTCCTTTATATAGTTCTTCAAGAGAAACCTTCAAGACATGGGCCATATCTCTTCCTTTTCGTGGACCTTGAGGACCGCGACGAGAGCCACCACCAAATGCACTACCTCCGAAGAACTGAGTGAATAAGTCTTCGGCAGAGGCACCTCCCATACCGCCATCACCACCAGAAAGGCCTTCTTCACCATATCTATCATAAACTTCTCTCTTATGAGGATCAGATAGGATATCATATGCATGAGAAATATCTTTGAATTTTTCAGCAGATTCAGGATCTTTGCTCTAAAAAAGTCAATAAAGAAAAAGTTAGAGAGTGAACTTGTGGGGAAAATTTAGGGGCAAGTGTTATTTTTTAAAATAATGTGGTAAGTGGGAAGAAGTTACCTTATCTGGATGGTGTTTAAGGGCTAATTTTCTGTAAGCTTTTTTAAGTTCAGATTCACCTGCACCGGCGTCGACACCCAAGATATCATAAAGTTTAGTATCTTTAACCATTTTGGAGTATAATTATATGAGGATTATATTAATAAGAGAGAGTTAGACAAAAAAAGAAACAAAGGGTATGAAAATGATATAAGGATATATATATTAATGAGCTAGAGGGGGTTAGGAAATGTGATAAAAGAGGATGTAAAGTAAAAGAATGGATAAGGTAAGTTTGTATTTTCCAAAATGTTCTATAGAAAATGGTAAATGAGTATATATTTAAATTAAAAAATTTTCTCTACCAAAAAATAAAAAAATTTTATGTCTAATTGAGAATATATAGATGAGTAATATAGAGCAAAAAAACCAAAAATAAAGAAATCTGTTGGCTATTAATTATTTATTTGCTTTAAGCAAAAAGGAAAATTATGAACAAATTTTATAGTTTATAATTTTCTGCAAAAAAACTAAAATCCAAACTGAGAAAAGCTATTAAGATTTGTTTCTTTTGGCTTCCACTCTTCAACAAAAATTCTCCGCTTTCTATATAATAAGTTTTTTTTTTTTCCAATAGCGTAGTTTCTCTTAGCGGGAGGCTTAATTGCGACAAGGGCTTTATATAGCCTTTAATTTATTCGGTTATTAATAGAAAATTTTATAAGGTTTATTTATACACATGCTGAGTGTAGGAAATAAGTCATTGGATTGCAAGGGTTAGCTTGGTCAGATTGTGGGAAAGATGGTTAGTGTATGGAGGAGATTAGTTATGCGTGGAATTAGGAGCCGTAAATAAACCTGATAAGGATAACACTTTGTTTGCTGGACAATGATCGTGCCGACCCTTCACTTTATGCATGTTTGCCATCATACAAATTCTAAGAATGCTCTTTCTAATTTGTTCTATTCAGTTCTGCGAAGCTTACATATTCAGCAAATAGCAAGCTAAATAGAAATACAAAGTCTATCTTTTACTGCAAAATAACACAGATAATGATATGATGGTTCTATACCTTTCTAGCGCCTTCCTTCCTTAGTTTTTGCTTCTGGTAGCTATTAATCCAATCATCGTCACCAATACTCTTTTATTCATCAATTACTGGGTAGAGCTGTTTATATTTTTACTAAATCCCAATTCGTAGGTAAAATAGTTTCTTTTTTTTTTCTTACTATATGCGGTGGCTAATCCTTTGATAATTAACCCAATCCCATTAATCCCTAGTTAGATTGGTGCACATATTTCACAAACCTACTGACTAGTATTAAAGCCATGATAATGTCAGCCCAATGTATCGGATTAATTGGACTTGGCTTTTATCAATTCGATTTATTTTCTTGGTATTAAATTATCTGAAATATCTATATTTTCTCGTTTCCAAACAAGGAAAACTATTGAGGTGGGGCTTTTTTAAACTAAAATATTATTTGTGAAACAAGATTAGATAAAATTATTGGCTATATCATACAATTTATTGGATACCATTTTATAGCAGAATAAAAATTTAAATTAAACCAGATAACACAGAAATTTATGCTGGAAAAACTTCCGTTCCTCTAATTATTCTTCCAGATTAATTTTTATCGGTTTTATTCGCTACTTAATCTTACGATAGCCATCTATTTGATATGGAAATTTTTTTAACCAATAATATCACCGGAGTATCGCCTTAGCCTAATAAAAATGTATTTTCTTTACCGCTTTTAGCAGTTCCAAAAAATAGTATACCTCTGATGAAAGAAATGAACCAATTAAATTGTTGTAATTTTTACCCTTTCACAGACGGTAGAGAGCTCTTGATCCGCTAATTATAGTCAATTGTGTTCAATGATTATTATCCATCCCTGAGAATTATTCAGCCATTGGTCTATAACTATTATTAGCTAAAAATTCAAATATTTAACAAAAACTGTCGAATCAATAGTTTTGTTATTTATACCCTTTCTATGGATGGAAGACCATTTTTGGTCTACAAAATATAACCAAATATTTAAATTATAATACTTTAGTTCCGAGATTCGTTAATACGCTATTTTATTTCGATTATACAGCGAATAATAAATATACTTATAAATCATAGACGAATCATTAAATTGATAATTTCTAATAGCATCGGATGGAAAAGGGCTAACTTGGACTGATTAGATCAACATCTGCTCATCAAAGTGTTTAAATTGATAACAGTTTATATTTTTACAGGATATAATTGGTAAATTAGCTAAAATGATTGCGTGTATTAATTCACAACACTTCATAAAATTCAATCTCAGCATTAAAATTCAATATCATTAGCGTATAAGAGCTACTATTATATATGGAGGATTCTAAACTAAGAAAGCACTTCGTTGCAGTTATTAATCATTATTCTGATTATTTTTAAGATTATTATTATCTTAATTGGTAATGCATCTCCATTTACTTTTTATCATGAAAGCACTATTTGCTAAATAAAATGCTAGATTTTATTTACATGATAAATATTATTTATCAAATTACAATTACTGTAACTGATCAATGAGTTATTGAGTAAAAAAAATGTAAACCCAATAGATACTCTCCATAAAAATCTTTATCAAATTAACCATATTTAAAAAATTATAAAAGTGTTGAACGCCATAGGGTAAAGTGATAAACGTCTTGAATATTCTATAACTAGTCTTTTCGAGAATGAACTATTTTCAAATACTACTAGAAAATATGAGATTCTGAACAAGGAAGACTTTGTTGCAACTTAATATTATTGGCCTGAATACTCATTAATTTTATAAATTATTGGAGGAATTGAAAAGGTATTTTTTTTCTGTTTATTTATTATATTTGAAATTTCTTATACTGAAACTCGATACGTCTAAAAGAACTCTCTTCATAAAGAATCACCTATTTACTATATATATAGGGCGTAACGGTTAACATTAATTTTTATATTGATTATTTTTTTAGATTTTATCGTTTATACATTTTGCAGATTTGATATAAATATATATATAATGGATATTCTTAGGAGAAGCGGAACTTTATTTTATGTTTACATGTATTTGCTTATTTAAATTAGGTATACTGTTAGTTGTATCAGACAAACCATTCGGTGATATTTTCTAAATTGATTTATTAATAAAATTAAGGCTGAAAAGTAAGAAAAACTTAATAGGGAAAGTTACGCCCCTCGAAATAATCTCCCATATATGTATATATATATAATCATTTAAATAATTAACAAGCTCACAAAAAAGTGATTTCTATTAGATGTAAATTCTAAATAAACATTTCGTTTAACTATTTTAATACCAAACTATTTTAGTTCGCTATTATAGTATACTCATAAAAAGCAGGTTTGTATCTTGTAAAGTAAAATTATTTGCGAGTACATTATCGAAGAAAATGCAATACCCTATCATTTTAACATTTTCTTTAATCGCAAAGTTCCAGAATTAGCCTAATTGTTAGTAAATAGCAATAATTTATTTTTTCATCACTATTTTCTACTTTATATTAATTTCTACAAACTTTAAATCGCACTAAAACTTGGACCAAAAATAGACCTTTACCTTTACATTAAAAACAATAAAATACTGTATTTTAAATAAATTTTCTAATTTACTTGGCAACTTGGTTTATATTAATATTAAAGACAAATATAGTAAGTATACTTTTTTTTTCTGGAATGTGAAGAGGAGGTCTTAATATACAGAAATAAATTAAATTAATAACTAAACTAATATTTTTAAATCTAATTTAATTTTAATAAAAATTAATTTATCTTTTAGAATTTTCTTTTTTTTTTAAAAATCTAATTTAAGATATTGAATAGCATAGATATAAAAAAACGGATCTCACATCGGAAAAATATAAATATAAATAGCAAGGTGAAAAATAAAAAATAATACAATTTTTGGAGTAATTATCTTATATAGCCAAGCTGAAAATAAAAGTAAAAAGACTATAAAAAAAATGAAAATATCTCTTATAAAATTAGGAATTCTATTAACTCTAAAAATAGTTAACTGTAATGAAAACAATTTGAACAAGCTTACAAATGAGGAAAACGATAACCAAATTGCAAACTCTAATCAAAATTATAGGGTTTTGAATGAGTATAGGTACATTAAACCAAGGTACTTGAGACGTCCTGGAGCAGTTTTAGCTGCACCAAGGTACTTGAGACGTCCTGAAGCGGCTTTAGCTGCACCAAGGTACTTGAGACGTCCTGAAGCTGTTTTAGCTGCACCAAGGTACTTGAGACGTCCTGAAGCTGTTTTAGCTGCTCCAAGGTACTTGAGAAGTCCTGAAGCCATTGAAGATAGACCAAGGTACTTGAGACGCCCTGAAGCTATTGTAGAAAGATCAAGGTCGTTGAGACGCCCTGTAGCCATTGTAGAAAGACCAAGGTACTTGACACGGCCTGAAACCGTTTTAGCTAAACCAATATATGCGCCAGTAGCTCCAAGGCTCAATCCTGCCTTGATAGTGCCTCATAGCACCTCGAAAGCAGTAAAAGCTGCCCTACCTAACCACTTGAACTACCTCGCTGGAATCACTGCATTATTAACTCTATTATCAATGTAGGTTTATTTTGAAAGCAAAAAACTGCCATTGGAACTTATTACCAAATAGAATTTTTTTTCTCTTAGATATGTTAACTTTTATTATACTCTGCTAAATTCAGCTTATTTTACTATACTGAATTTTTTTTAAATTTTTGTTCAATGTAAATATAATTAAATTGTAAAAGGATAATATCAATATCATCAAAATATGATCAAATATTTTTCACAATAAATCAAATTTGAAGTATAGATTAATGCTCTGTATTACATTTAAAGGAAGCTTTAAAAATGGTCAAAAAATAGCTGAAACCCTAAAATTATTTTATTCAACTATTATTTGTTCAAAATTAATTGTCATTTATACCTTTTAATTCTATTTATGGATTTAAAATTTGGTTATACTGATTCAAATAAAAATGCGATCCAAATATTTTTTTAAATTTTTTTATAGATAAATTGGTCTAAATACCATAAAAATAGGTAAAATTAAGCTGTATAGTATTCACATTTTGTCTATTTTTACAATTAGGTAATTTTAATTTCAAAAAATTCATTCCCACACTCTATTAATCAAGAATTTTATTTTGAATGCTATATTCCTCTTAAGAATATAGCAGTTTTAAAATGGAAAACCCTTAATATTTCATTCTATTTGATCATATTACTAAACCTTGACATGTAAGCACTAACAGGAATGATTTGTTATATTCAAAAGCATTTAAAACTTGAATAAATATCAGATACAGGTGTAAATTATGCATAAATATTCTCATATTACCATTATAAAGTTACATAGGAATTCATTAAATTACCGATACTCTTTGATTGTATAAATAGGAGTGCTTTAAAAATTATTTATATAAAGAGGAATCAATTTTAGCCTCTCGGGTACCATTCTTCCAGAAATCTTATATTTTAGCCTTGTTGGAAAAAGAATTGGCCACTATCAAGTTTTATTGGAGAAAATAACTGTATATCCAGCATCTTAGAAAATGATTTTTATAACTCAAAAATAATAATAATAATAAACAATGAGAATAAGCTCACAATATCGCTGGTATGACCCAATAATAGAAAAAATCACATCCACAAATTATTTAACTTATAATTTATTATTAACTGAAATATTTGTATGAAATAATCGCTAATAAAAATGAATAGCTCATAAAATCTTGATGTTTTTCGCACATTTGCTTTATCTTTACTAATTTTTCCAAATCAGTAAAGATAAAAATCACAAATTCTTAAAAGTTCAATTAGAATCAAAAAGATGGAATTTTTGTATGAAGTGAGCCTATTTTTATTAAATATTTCATAAAATTGATGATTTTGTTATAAGAACCCTCAAACTTCAGTAAATATATCGTTATAAATAGTTCAGAAAGAACTAAAAATTACCAAGGTATCAGTAATCTCAAATAAATGACATGAGAAAAATTTCAAAATCAATAGACTTTATATTCATTTATTTCACAGCATTTGGAAGTTAAATTATAAACTAAGCTCAATTTATCATTTAATCGTAGCTATAGAAAACCAGGTAACCCGGAAATTAAGGCTATATTATTTTTATGCATTTTATACACGATTCTATTAATAGTTGCAATGAAACAGGTCTTAATTATAATACACAAGGTATTTATATGTGAAAACATTATTATTGATTGGAGAATTATTAAAAACTATTGGTTCTGATTAAGTATACTTTAAATGAAAGCCTTAAATATTCTCTATCTATATATTTAAGTCTTTAAATTTGCACCCTATTTGTCATGAATACTGATATTTAATTTTTAAATAAGCTAATAGTATAATATCCGAGTTTTAAAAGAGGGTTTTATCTGTACAGATAAGTTTTCACTAGAATATTCAAAATTACTAAACTTTTTCAAAATATATATTTTACCAAAATTTAAGCTTTTTCAAAAATTTTGACCTATTTATGTATAAAAAATCATAAAAATAGATATAAAACACTTCTTTACAGCGAAATAGTCTAAATAAAATTATTTCCACGCTTTAATTATACCTATCAGAACTAGGTATAGTTATTAATTTCATATTCCAAATAAAAATTTTTGGGGCTAGTTTTAATTCAAATTTTTGGGATGGTAAAAGCATTCTTTTTTAAAGTTTCAGTTTGATATTGCCAATAAAAAAATTTTTTAATGTACTCTTGATAATTCATAATTAGTGACTCTCGTTTATATACTCCTATTATGCTGTATTATCCCTTTCCCGCGCTGAAGACTATTTTTGGATCACCAAATATAGCCAACTACGTTCAATGAAAATCAATTAATTCCGAGGCATTAAGAATTATTATTAAATGCAAAATATTATCAAATAATAAACTTGCTTATAATTCACGAACGAAAAATTAAATGAAATTTCATAAGAGTTTTGGAGGGGAAAGGGTTATTAGTGATTTTACAGGTAATTTTTCATTATTAATCTATGTATATGAGAGTTTTTTATTAAAAGAAGATAAGGTAAAAAATCAATTCTTATTATAAAATTATAAAATTATTAATTTCACTTTTCAATCTTAATGATAAAAAATAGTATAAAAAATAAAATTATAATTTATTAAATAAATAATGGTCATAAAATAAACCTGATTATTGTGCTTTCTAAAATTAAAATGATTAATGTATTATTATATTTTATGGATGTCAGATTTAAATATTATTATATTAATTTGCCGTACTATTAAATAATAACGTATAATGAGAATTGGATAAATACACTTAAGTTTTTTTTTTAGAAAAAAGTTTTAAAATAGCAAATTTTTATAGAATTTTAATAAATACAATATGTTTTTAGTTTGATAATCAGTTTCGAATGTTTTAAGAGCCCTCTAATTATAACCTTAAATAGCCAAAATTAAACTTTCTATAAAAATTTAAAGTATGAAATAATATAAGATATAAAATTGGATAATTACATACGTTTCATAAAATAAATGTATTATGTATAATTTTAGATTATATACCAATTTTCTAATAACATTATATTTTTTCACTTTCAACAGAAAACCTTTAGCTTTTGAAAATTTCAAAGATAATTTGAAAAAATTGAATTTGTTTGGTTAATTTTTGCAGAGTTCATAAACATGCAAATTTAATATAATTAATTGAAAAATATTATGCTTATATACACAATGTATTCTCAAAAATTATAAGTTAAATAAATCATTCTGAAATCTAAAAAATGAAACCAACATGAATAGCATTTTCTATATTAAAAAAATCTATATTTTTTCAAATATATTGATATATTGATATATATAATGTGTTATTTAATAATTATATGGTTAATTAAAATTTAATTTATTTATAGTTTTTATTTATATTTATTTTAATCTTAGTTATAGTTCTAAAAAATAGACGATATAATATTTACTTCCATGCTTTATAAAGTGTGATAATACAACGTGTTAATAAATATAAATCAACAATAAAATAGTTTTCATCAGGAAATCTATTGCTTATATGCATTCATATTGAAAATAAATTATAAGTGATATTTTGTGCGATTCAGTAAAAAAATGAAAATATTGGTAAATATTTTTTTGTGAATAAAATTACTATGAAAAATGAATTTTTATAAAATATTTAGAATAATACTATTTAAAAAGCACATATTTTTTTATTTCCCATAAAAATAGCTATGTTATATATTATTAGTTGATATAAATATATAAACCAGATAATAAAACCATTAAAATTACATTGCGCGAGTGATTTTCAATAATTGTAAAAAAATTTACCTTTGAAAAATAATATATTTTACTATGCGTCATATATAAAACACTAATAATATCTCAATCAAAAATTTGGTTTAAATTTGATCCCTAATTTATTCAATTGTTTTAAAATTTTTTATAGTCAGTAAAATATAAAAAATCATTTCTTTAAAATTATTCTTTAGATAGAAGCATATATAATTTAATAGTTATCGTGTTTTTTTTTTCAATTGAAAATTTTAAATAATTAATTCTTTTACAAAAAATAATAAAGTTTAAGAATTTATCTAATCGCCTTCACAAAAATAGCAGTCTATTTAAAAATTAAAATAACGAATTTATAGTTTTACAAATTATTTTTTGCTTATTATGAGGTTTTTTACTGAATACACGTTAATTAAATAAATAATATCTAACCACAGAGCTTTTGAATAAAAAAACAGTGATTTTAAATTTTTTTACATTCACCAATAAGCAAGAAAGTAGATTTAAGCACAAATATTGGATTTTTTTTAATTTTATTTTTTTTAAAAAACTAGGATATCACAGGATAGATGTTTTATAAATAAATGCATAAAAAACAGATAATTAAATTTTATTCGCTAATTTATCAAATATTTAAAATTTTTAATTAAATAAATATTTTTTTATTTTTAAATAATTAAATAATTAAATAAGTTTATAATATTCAAAAAACTCAATTTACTTAATAGATAATATAGCTTTATTAAATATAAATATACTAAAATCAATTGATAAGGAAAATTAATTAAAAATATTCTGAATTAGTTTGTTTATGTCAGCTGTATTATTAATTATACCATAATGTTAGAATATGATATATTGCTTAGTTTTAAAGTTATAGAATTCAGTAAATTATTGTCATAATTTAAGTGTCCATATAAAATTTTTTATTTACTTTAAGCTTTTTATATATATTATTACAAATAGCATTAATTTATTTCGTAAGTGTAAAATAATATTTATTTAGAAAATACCACGAGTTCAAGAAGGAATTGATTTTTATTTAGAATAAAATTTTTAATAATACCAACTAGCTATAAATCAAAATAGATATTCTAATACTTGAATATAAAAATTAGAAATGCTATTTTATTTCCTTTTATACTACATTCGAATATTCAAGACATTATAGTTAAATAAAATATATCTTTGAAGAAAGAAAATAGACTTTCATAGTTTTATAAAAGAAAAATTATAGCTAAGAATTATAATTAAATCTGTAAATAAGCACTCCAGCAGAATAGATAGGTATCTTGTTAAATAATATTTTTTCATAATAATTAAATATTAAAAACTGCGAATTTTAAAGCGATATAAAATCTACGACAGTCTTTATAAAATATACACAATATAAAAACAATCAAATGTGTTTATTATAAAAACGATAAGCTCATACAAAAAAAAAATTAAATAAAAATAAAATAATTATCGAAACGGAGATTAACTAAGTGCTAAAGCAAAGAAAGTATCTCATAAAAGAGCCATCATTATAATCAAAGAGATTATCAACCTAGTTTTATTCAAAAAGTTTTAAATTGATGTGATTTTTTATAGGAAATCTTATCTTGCATTTGTGAATTTTTTTGAATTTTCAAATTTATTATTACACATTTACATCTATTTTTCCCCTTCATAAAATTCAAAAACAAGTTCATTAATATTTTTATTCTAATACTTTATTTTATCGCTACAAGACAAAAACAAGTTTTTATTTATTATTTTAATCATTATTAAAGAAGAAATGAGCTATATAAAAAGTACAATTTCCTTCAAAAATGAAGGATGTGTGGATTTTTTTGAATAATTATATAAATAAAAATTGTTTCAAAACAGTCGAAATATGGTTTTTTATATCTTATAGGTAAAAAAAAGCTTTTATTGAATCGAAGAAAAAATTCAAAAACCAGATTTTCTAGTTTAGGTGGAGTACTAGGAATAATCTAACATAAAAACTCTAGTTAGCATATAAAATTTTGAATTTTAATAATTTATATACAAAAAGAGAACCTGAATGTGAATACCAATTCATAACACGAAAAATCAAAAAATTTTGAATATACATATTTCATAAAAGAGAGAAATTGAAGAATATTTCGGGAAATGAATACAAATTCTTATATAAGAATCAAAATTTAAATCTAAATACTCAGTAGCAAATGTTTTTTTTATTTTTAATACATTAATCATTTAAATTATATTTTTATCTCATTTTACACATTATCAATAAATTTACTGCTATAAAAAAAAAAGCTACTGTACTATTTTTTTAATTAATAATGAATTCATAAAAAAAAATAAATAGAAAAACCTGAAAGTATAAAAAATTAAAAAAAGTCACAGCAATGCTCAAAAATAATCGATACATCTACCAATTCATAATTAAAGTAATTATATAAATCTCAAAACTAAACAAAGATTTCTGGAAATTATACAGAGTGATAACTTATTATAAAAATTTTCTAGGCGAAATTAAAAAGCAAAGGATATAATGAATATTATTATTCAATAATTTTTTATAGTTAAATTATATTTTTTTAGTTTTATGATTAATAGTTTTAATAATAGTTTATATAAATCTTCAATATATCGCATCTTAATCAATTAGAATATATTATCTGCGCCAAAAAAAAAAAAATTATGTGAAAGGTTCAAGGATTTTAAAATTTAAATCCAATTATAAAAAGCAAAAAAAAATAAATCGCTAGGTATACGAAACTAAAAATTTTTTATCTGTTCTAAACTATTTAGACATTTTTAAATAAAATATTAAAAAATATAGGATTTTATAAAAAAAATTTTTTACCGAATTCCACACTCTTCTTTCCTTTTAGTTACATACTCAATTTAGATTAGCGTTATAAATAATCACTTTAATTAAATTTATTTAAATTATTAACATATCTATATCCATCAAAAATTTTTTTAAGAAAATTTTTATATTAATTATTAAAGTATTAGTAAAGAATAATTTATTCATAAATATATTTTTTTCAGGGCCAAAAATTTTATAAAAAAAATTAGTAAGATCCTCAGAAAATATGAAAAATGTTTTAATCAAAAGCGCAAAAAGTAAAATTGTTATTAAGCTATTTTCATATAAAAAACTTAAATTTATCTTTGTATAAGATTCAGTAGATATTTTTTTAATTAAGTAAACATAATTTTTTTAATAAAGTAAATATAATTTTTAAATATTAAAAAAACCTAAATCAGAAAACCTTGCTGTATATTTAGGCAATAAAAATACATTTAAAACATATTTTTTAGATTTATTGACCTAATCAACGATTCTTCCGCAATGTGATGATGTCTATGAAAACTTAAGCGAAATTTAGAAAATTTTTATTACCTTATATAATTTTTATAGCTGCACATGTCATCATAGAGATTAATCTAATTATTTAAAATTTAAAAAAAAATAATTAAATTGAAAGTTATGAAAAATAATTAAAATTTTTTTAAATGGTTATTATTTATTTATTTAATAATTTGAGATATATTTGTATTATTTAAATGTTTAGTAGCTTATTTCATTACACTAATTTTAAAAATTATAGTAGAAAAAAATGTACAAGAAAAAAAGTAAAGTATAAAAAATATCCAACATATTTTTATAATTAAAATAAACGTATAAGCTGAATTTTAGAAAATAAAATAGACTTTCGACGAGTTTTTAAATAATTATATATGAATTTTGATTATTTTTGATTGTATCATTTTTTATACATATTATTTATTTGTATTTATGCCTAATAAAATTACGTGTAGTGTTTATCTTATTTTCCCCTATGGTATGTATTTTTCTTTTTTTAACTATTTGAATTTGTTAATAAATTCAGTGTCTTTTGATATAAAATTTGGTGATAAACATAAAATTTATTTTCGCAATAAAATAACTGAGAAAAATCGGTATGAATTATGATTAAAATTTTTTTTTTGTAAATTTTTAGTAAAAAAAAATTAATTGAATTTTTTTTACTAAGATATAGAGTTTATTCATTATATTTTGTGTGATAAGTTTATACACAAGTATGACTACCATAAATATATTTTAAAATCACAAAGAATTAATTATGTTTTATTTGCTATAGGTATGGTATTTTTAATGTGGCATTTATATTTGATCGCTCTTACCAGGTTATACCTTGATTAATCTACAAATAGGTAATTGTTTAGCAAGAGAGATACTTGTAGTATAAAAAGTTTCAACGTATTTAAATTAATACTCAATTTTTAACCTATTAAAAAAGATTTTTTTTAGAAATAATATTTTGGAAACGAAATGAATAAATTTAAAAAACAATAATGTTTTTGCCTGCTTTTAAATAAAACGAGGCTTTTCACAAAAAAAAAAGTTGGACTTTAGAATTATTCCAATAATAATAACAATGAGTTTAGTGTTATAAATCCATAATCAAAGCTTTAACCCTTTCCCGTTCAACACTCTTTAAAAAGTTTAATTTAATGATTCGTTTATGAATTAAAAGCAGTTTATTGTTTGCTGCTATTTGGAAATAAACCAATAATTCTTAAGGTCCTGGAATTAATTGATTATCATTGAATATAGTTTGCTATATTTGGTGGTCCAAAAATTGTCTACCGCCCGTGAAAGGGTTAGCCCTTTTCCATCCTGGGCTCTTTGAAAAAATCAATTTATTGATTCGTTTATGATTTATAAGTATATTTATTATTTGCTGTTATTTCACAATAAACCAGTATGTGAACGGATATCGGAATTAAAGTATTTTGTTTAAAGGCTGTTGGCTATATTTTGTAGGTCAAAAACTGACCTCCGCCCATGAAAGGATTAATAAAGGTAACTCATCGTTTAGAATCTTCTAAAATTTTCAAACTATTTCGAATTATTTTATAGAATATAGTAAAATTTTTTTAAAAATTTTGCAGCTAATAATTAATGACAAGGATAAAAACGATTGCTAAAGAAAGGCTGGCTATACAAAAAAACTATTGTTACAAAATTCAATGAAAATTAAGCCAGTAGAATATTTAGAGGCCAATGATGATATTAGATCACTTTATAATAATAATTCGGCGAATAGTAAAAATTTTCCTTAATTGTGCAGCAAATGATCAACAGTTATTAGATGAGCCTAAAAGGTAAAAAAATTTTTAGTAACATATTTTGTAATTTTTGCCAGTAATGTTTTTTATAAGTTGTTAATAACCAAGTTGACAGTCAATATAAGCCTTGTCCGTCAATCTATAATATATTTTAATTATAGAAAGATCCTAAGACAATTCTATTTACATCCTTCAGCCTTTCCGTAAAAAAGCTATATCTCAATACATTTTAAAAAATCTTAACTTATAAAAAATGGCCGAAACAATTCAGTTTAAGCTCGAGGGAATGATTCCCGAGCTCGAAGATTTTGAACAAAAAGGCATTTTCTCAAAGGACGAAATTAGACTTATTGTTAAAAAACGGACTAGCTTTGAATATTCGCTCAAAGCAAGACAGCCTCAGCTAGAAGATTTCATCAGATACATCGAATATGAATCAAACTTGGACCTGTTGCGTGCTAAAAGAAGGCAAAGATTGGGCATATCAGGAAAACCAACGATTAGTGATAAAGCAATAAAAAAAAGAATAATCAGCATTTATGAGCGTGCCGTTTTAAAGCACAGAGGTAATGTTGATTTGTGGTTACTATATATTGACCACGTTAAAGGCCAAGTGAAATTAGAACTGTCATTAGAAAAGTTCCAACTACAAGAACAACTTGGCCATTATAATGTCGTCATGAAACTTTACTCACGCGCAATCCAAAACTTTCCAAGAAGCGATATCTTTTGGATAGAGGCAGCCAAGTTCGAATTCGAGGTAAACGGAAACGAGAGAAATGCAAGAAAGCTCATGCAAAGAGGATTGCGCTTAAATAAAAAATCAAAGAAAATTTGGTACGAGTACTGCAAAATGGAACTCATTTTCGCCGAAAGGATCAAAGCTCGTAGAAAGATCTTAAAAATCGACCAAGAATCAAATAGCACCGATAATGATCAAGATAACTCGATCACAGTCCCATTACTAGAAGAAGAACAAGATCAAGATGACCAGAATAACGTTCGAGATAGAAACATTAACTCCTTGATGTTTGAACAAGACGAATTTGATAAAGCTTTAGACAGTAAACACTTTAGAAATAAAAAGTCTAAGCCAAACCAAAATAGATCTGATGAAGACGATTCTATCATGAAAACTGAAAACAACCCATACTTGAAAGGCGAAGTCGCCATATTAATTTATAAATATTCGATCAAAGAAATCTCCAATGATTTAGAATTTAGAAAATCTATTCTGAATCTTTTCAACGAATTTGGATTAACTAGTGCTCTAGAAATCGTAGTCAACGATATAAAGTCTGACTTCGGCATATCCAATCCAGATGCTGTATTTTATAGCGAAACTGCATTACTTGAACTCTCTTATAAATTCGAATCTGTTGAATGGCTGGAACAAATCGCCTCTGTTTCCAAAAATATTGACCACATACTATCAAACAATTACCTAGATATTACTACTTCATCCCAACCAAAAGAAACTTCAAACCATGATAATACACAATCAAAAAAAGCTCAAAATAATAGCACAGATGAAACTTCTTCAGTTGGAATGGACTTTGAATCAAAATTGATTAAAATGGAAAAACTCAATGTCTTAACAACCATTTCAGAGCTTTACCACAGCTGGCTAATAAAAACATTTAAAAAACTAAGCAGTAATGACATAAAGAATTATTTTAAAGCCCTCATATCCAAAGTATTCAAAGATTCATTGAATTATAAAATACTGTCCCCTAAAATTTCTGTCGTGCATATCCTCTTTTTAAAGTCCTCTGGTCAGTCTGCAAACATCAAATCAGTTGTAGCTCAAGCTTTGGACTACAATTATAACTTAAAGCCAGGAATGAATATTAATGTGATTTTCATTTACCTAGTCTATTTACGCAATTTAATTTCTTTACCCAATTTACTCAAAAAGGCCAAAAACGGTACAAACCCAATATTAACAGAGTTTGACTCAGTTTTCAATTCTGCTATCAATTGGTCCAGAAATAATAGTTGTAACAATCTAGTCATTTACTTGGAATGGCTTAAGCTGGGCGAAATACTAGCAAAAAACAAATTTATATCTATTGATAAATTACATGACAGATACGAAACTGCAATTCAAAGCTCAAACTCTTTTTACAACCAATCATTTGAAATTCCGGATTTCGGCTTTAATATAGACCTAGGTTTCAACAAATCGAATGATAATATTTTCTTTATGAATGAAGACGCGTTCAAGCTTATCCCTAAATCAGCAAGTGCACCCCAAGATGAGCACGATTTCCAATCGCTGTTACAAGTCAAATATATTAACTTTTGTAATAAAGGATTGTTTGACAAACAAAGCAACAAATTTAACTTGATCGCAATCCGCAACGCATTCGATAAAATCTGCTTGGTCAGTAAACCAACTCTTGCAACAATTAACTATATACTAGTTATTGAAATGTCAGAATTCGACAAAAGCCTTACAAAAATAGTTGGAAACGGCATAGTAAATGTTAGCGTAATAACAAGTGATGCAACTCTTAACAAGTTTTACATTCAAATCAAGAAAATTTACGATTTAGCAACTAATATTTATAATGATAGACAAGATTTATGGAAGAACTATATCACTTTTTTAAGAAAAATCGGCGATTTTGACAGCGCCAACAATGCCCTTTTTTCTGCATCTCAAATCCACCGCCATATTTCAGTTTGAAATCGATTTTATTGAATGTTTTCTTCACACTCGAACCTTCTTTTGTCTAAAGACCTATATTTAATTTTATAATCACCAAATATATACTTCCTTTCCTTTTATAATAAGATTCGCTTTTTATTTTTTATCCATTCTATTTAATTTTTATATTTGGAATTTGTGGTAAGGAGAAAATAAACACACCACTACAGTTATTTTTTATAATAAAAAGCACAGTTCTTTAATAATAAGTCTGAAAATAAAGATCTTATGAAGGGAAAGAACTGTTTTCAATAAATTACATTAAAAAATAAGATGGAAAAAAATCAGTCAAATCAAATCACAAATCACAAATTAGAGTTTGTATATATTCTTATTTGATACAAAGAAAAACGAGAAAATGACATTTGTGTAAAGTAATCAGTTTACAAAAGTTAGCTTCAAACGAATTTGATTTTAAAAAGAAATTAAATATAATCAAAATAATAAAACAAATAGAGATAAGTAGTGTTATAAAGGTGAACGATATGGAAAGAATAAAAATTTTGGGGTGCTAAAAAAAGGAAAAAAAAAGGAAAAAGTTAATTATACTTTATCAAAAGCTAAAATTTTACTATTTAATTTAATCAATAAGGCAATAGTTGAACCAGAATATAGCTACAAAGAATTTATAAAATTTTTTTTTGTTATCAGAATAAAATTTCCTTCTGTAATACTAAAAATAAAAAAAAAGCATTAATTTTATAGTATAAATTCGACAGATTATACTGTAATGCATTAGAGACTATTATTCAACTCTTCTCTATACAGTTTAAAACACGCTTTAAAATCTCTATTATTTCATATTTTTAACTTTTTTATTTTTTGTTATATTATCTCGGTTGATTTAATAAAGCAGAATCGTAGCCAAATAATTTGAATAATGGCACTAGAATAAACTTTTGATAGCTAGTTATTAGATAAATTATACTTTTAAGGCAATAGTTATACTTTACTAGTCTTTATTTTATTCTCAAGCCCTTAATGTTGAATAAAGATATTAGTTGATAAAGTCAAGTTATGACGAAAGTGAGTAGATACCATAAGTAAAATAATCTTATTATAATAAAAAAGTAATAATATTTATTTATCGGTTCAAAGCAAAAAATTGAAGAAAAGAATAGATCCAATCTTTTGATATATCAGTTTTTCAATCTATCGATTTCAGATTGGATGACACGGATCTTTTCGCTGATTTCGCTTATTTCGCTATTGACTTTGGCAAGTTTAGTAGATTCTTTAGCCTTACCAACTGAAGCCTGAGCGAAAAAGCATAATAAAAAACAATGAAATTAATGGGGAGAGAATTTTGCTTTAAAGGAAAAATTTAAAAACTGAAATACATATATATAGATTTACTATCAATATAAATAATGATATATACATAAAAAGAGATCTTACTACTTTAGCTGCATCAGATGCCTGGCTTTTAGCTTGAATCAACTTATCAATGAGATTATAAGTTGAAATCATGATTCTAAGCAGAGAATTTAAATTTTAGGCTAATAAAATAAAATGAGGAGGCTATAAAAATAAACTATGAGTAAAAATGCTTACAGTCCCAAAAGCAATGTTATTCCAGTCAAGTAAATATTCCTTTGTGCGTAAAATTTGGATATCAGGTCGCGGTTAACTATAGCTGAATCTACAGTTCCTGCTTCATCATCTATTTTGTTGTATCTTTTCAACTTCAAAAGAGAATCTGCATTTCCGAACAAAAACAAATTTGTAAAAAGATGTTTTTTTATTAATATATATTTAGATATCTGTAAAATTTTTATAGAGGTGTTTGAGTACCGATAAGAAGAATGAGCACAAATCTAAAGATAAAAATTAAAGAGAGAAATATTAATTCAACTTGAGTTTTAGAGCATTATTTATTATCATTTCTTTTTGAATCGAGAGAACAAGAGCACAGTAGGGAAATTCGAATTGACACAATAATAATAAAATTAAAAAAAAAAGACTTACGAGTAAAGAAGGGCAAGAAAACTCCGTGAAGATTTCAATAATTTGGAGTTTGTAATCGCTTTAAATATAGAACCCTTCCATCTTTGTGGCATTGGAAATACCAAGAACAGGAACAAAAATATCTTATTTGTATATTTTTTCCACAGAAAAAAAAAATTTTAGTTTTCAAATAAAAAGACTGAAGGTATAATATTATATATTTGATGAGATTTTAAACTAAAGCGGTATAATATTTGCTAAAATTAGCTAGTTATTTTTATTCACCTCGGCGATCAAAATTATATACACAATTGAGTACTGAATCGAAGCCATTTTTTATCGAGTTCGATTTTCGTAAAATATTGAAGTGAAAGAATTCAATTTAGATGTTTATATTTTTCTTTTGGAAAATTTATTTAAAATAAGTGAATTATAAAAAATAGAGAAAATTATTTAAGAGCGATAAACTACAATGAATAGATAAACTTTCTTGCTTTGAGTTTTATCTAGATAATATTCAAAAATCTAATAAACATTAGCTTTTATAAGTTGTATCACGTATTATCCCTTTCGCTGGCGGGAGACTGTTTTTGATTTACAAAGTATAACCAACTATGCTAATATAAAGTTCTTTAATTCTGAGGAATTATGAGGTATTGGTTAAAAGTTTTATAACAGCAAACAATAAACTTGATTACAAATCATGAACGAATCAATAGAATCGGAGTTTTAAGAGCGCTGGATGGGAAAAGGTTTAAAAAAAAAACAACTCGTTGGACCAATAATAGATTTTTCAATTGAAGCTAATAAACGATAAAAAATGATTAATAGTAAAAATTAGCTAAATTCTCAAGGTATCCATTATAAGATTTTAGCTTTTTTTGTGTAAAAGAATGGTTTAATGAATGAGAAATTTTGACCTATTTATGGGAGATTATTTCGAGGAGTGTAACTTTACCTGATAAATTTTTCCTGTTCATCTTGTGTTTTATTTTTAAATCTTATTAGAATTTATGATCGAATAGTTTATGATATAAAACCAATGGTTTTATCCAATTCACTTTAAGCAAATAGAATTTCAAAGGAAATAAGTTATGTGTCTCCTAAGAATGTCCCACATATATCATCATTATTTCACATTTTTAGTTTTAGACTTCTGTAATACTAGAGAATAGTATCGAGATAATCGAAATAAACAAGAAATAATAACTAATTATAACACAGCAAGATAATTGAAGTTAAAAAGTTTTTTCTATGAATGCCGGAATAAATAAACACAGACTTTATTTATAACTTTAATAATGATACATTTAATTTTAGAGTATTGGCATTTTTCACTTGGATATAAAATAGTTTTGAAAAATTAGATATGGTTTTCCTTTGATTGCAAAAAAAATCGATATAAAATTGATATACAATTAACCTAAATTCTATATCTTTGATTTCTAAGGGACCGATTAAATAAAACCATATTCTATATAAAAAACAGAGATAGTCCATATATAAACCAAAATATTATTGTATAGTCACTTTCTCTAAAAAAGCAACTATATAGTTATAATATTCATACATCCATTTGATATGAGCTTAATTCAGCTAAAAAAAAAACATTGATACTTTTCACTCAAAGCTTTAAAGGTTAATGGAATTTAAAAAATAAAAAGTGTTGTGACACAGCCTATATAACAGACGAAAAAATTTCTTATCTGTTAGATGTAAACCCCCATTATTTTAGCAGATTTGAAAATCAAATAAATTTTATGATAATAAAATTTATAACTTTAATTGATCAGAAATAGATTAAGTTCTGGCAAATGGTTGAGGTAATCTTGAAGTAAGAATGATACATATTGTTCTGGCAGGCGCAAAAAAAGTACATCTGGTACTGGGAATCAGAGTGCTGAATTGACTGAAATTTATTACTTAATGACTATAATGACATATTGATCATGGAATTGTTTATTTAAAAGATCACTTCGAAATTTTCATAAACCGAGATAATAAATAAACAGCGAAAAATATATATGAAAATTCAACTAGAAAATTAAATAAAAATTACATTCTAAGTTAGATTCAAAATTAAATTCAAATTATTAGTCATTGTAGCCTTGCTAAAATCGATTTTTTAAAAATAAAAATTGATTGGTAATATTAAATACTAATCCTTAGATAAATCTCTGTGAGGTGTTCATCGCCATATATTAATTTTCTTGCTTGAGTCAATTCCGAATTTATTTGATTTGTAATTTCACTCAAACTGTTTGTCACTTCTCCACAATAAATTTTTACAATTATTAAATCAAGGTTGGTTATTATTTTTTGGATAGAGTTAAGGTATGTAGAGCCTACATAAACACTATAAACGTCAACAAAATCATCTTCATACTTTTCTTGGTCTATATCATCTATCTTGATATTGTATTTTGAGTCGAGTAGTTTTATGTAAGATTCTGCATATTTTCTTGATTTATTGCTCAGGATTGATATTGGCATATCTTCTATCAATTTCCCATACTTTGTCTTGATTTTTTCTTTGAGTGTAGAAAACCTCTTATCTTTTAGATCGCGTATAATGATATTTGATAATGATTCCAATCTTTTGTAAGCTTTAATAAACTCCTCGACTTCTTCTTCAACGCGCTTTGCCGCACGGCTGAAGCTCATCCCTACAATGTTATCAAAAATCTTCACTGAACCAGCTCCCGCTACATAAAAATTATTCGAAATTATGTCCAAATTACAACCCAACTTGATGATTTTATATTCTTTTATGTTATTGAATACCATATTTTGTTCCATATAGGTTGGATCAAGTTTAATATCTCTAGTTTTATGTTTTCTGATTTCAGGATGACATCCGATAAAAGTCGCTGTGGCGACGAAGTAAAATAAACAGACCTGATATAAATTTTTCATAATTCCTTTTGTTCCGATTAATATTGTTTGAAATAAAAATTATCAAGAGAAATTTTAAATATTTATATGTAAATTATAGAGCTATAAAAACTAAAATGAATATAATATAATCGCATATTATCTATAAAAATGATTAATTTTTTAAATATATATATTTTGCTTATAAGATGTATCATTTTGAATTACAGGCCAGGTTATTCGTTAGCTGTAAATAAACTATGCACCTTTATATATATTTTTAAATATTCTATAAAAATTTTCTTGGAGGATGTAAAATTTGATGAACAATAGATCTATATTTAAATAATTCAATATTATCTCTTCGATATGAATATTTCATATATTTTTTATTGATAGTTTAGTAAGTGTAGATATTGATTTTTAGACTTTATATGAGTAGTTCGCATTATTTTCAATAACACCTAGAATATAATAATATAAAACATTTATAATAGGTAACCGCAAATATTTAGTATGTACTTTTAATAAACTCCTACTCGATAATATATAAACAACACTTTGTGCAGCTATCATTTTTATATTATCATTAAAATTATTATTTATATTGATTTTTTAGTATATTACCAGTAATTTGTAATTAAGACTTAATAGTTTATACAATAAACCTGTTATATCGTTTTAATAAAGTATTTCCACACAAAATTTTTTTTTTTTTTTTTTTGAAATTTATTGAAAATAATTAACAGATAAATAAATACATCTAAAAACTATTAAAAGTTACTCTCAACCAATTCCATCCCGACCCACTAGGGTCTCCATACCATT
>LSSN01005575.1:0-19594 GCA_001970855.1 Smittium culicis | reverse complement strand
TAGCTTATATCTCTAATCTTATGCTCTATTTTCTCTTTCTTATTAATCATACCTTTGCTTTTAATTTTATTTAACTTTCCTGTTATTATACAATTATAATATTCTATTGTTAATAAAATTCGAAAAAAAATAATAATAATAGAAACTATGCGATAATGTAAACTAAAAAATACATATATTCTGGCATAAACAAGTTCCTCTGCCGAAACAATAACTGATAGCCTAAAGATAAGAGACAATAACCTAATAACGTTATGTCCTTTTCAGGAATTTCTCAGTGTTTAGCAAATTAAACGTTTAAAAAATCCTATACACAGTATTGAAACAACTTTATTAACCACTAATGACAAAATTCAAAAAAAAATTTAATTCGAAAAGTTAATTATTTAAACATTTTTCAATGTAGATAACTCGATAGTTGATTGCTTATTATAAAAATATGAAACGCATAGTGAACTATGTTACTAGGATTTATTAAGGTTGCTGAATAGCATAATATTCATGGAAAGGATTATAATTTCAATTTATAGTTAACGAATTGCGCTAAGAGATCTGAAAATTAAAGTCACTGATGAGAAAATGAGATGGGATAAATATAAAGGATCATCGGTTGGCGGTAATTTTTCCGCCAATTGATCAATTTTAAATTAGTTTATTACAATATTAATAACTTATAGATACATATTTTAACAAAATAAGCTTAAAAAGTAATTTAAATAAAACTTTAATAATATATATTTAAAAATTAAATTAAACCATGGCTTAAGAAAGAATTCAAAGTTCAAGTACTCAAACACTCTCAGAGGTTGTTGCCAATTCAGGCGAGCATAAAATTTACAGCATGAAAGAACTGATATAAATATTAGATCCTTGTCTAAATATTTATTCAAAATACAATTATTAAAGTCATTGCTAAGAATAATAAAATTTTTATTATTTATAACTTCAGTATATTGGATACAAATCTTTTTTTTTGGCTATTTTTGTAAATATTAAATCTAATCAGTCTATTTTTGCATTATTCAATCAATATTGATTAGTTTTTCAATTTTCCTATTGAATTTAAACTATTTTTTACAATTAAATTCATTTATTGTATAGTTAATTTGATCTGATTTTCATCTAGTTTTCGTTGAATATAGGGGTTTTTAGGTAAAATTTCCCCCTTACTGTTAACTGATCATTATCTTTGTTATGAAGGCGAGTGATTTACAGGACTAGGAAAGTCAATCTCAGTTTTTGGGCCAATTATAAGTTTTTGGACATTTTTATTTTATTCAAAAATGTTTTTTTAAGTTTTTTGAGATAGAAAAAACACTGTAGGGGGTAGAGATGGAATTTGGAAGTTTTTTTTAAGGTTATTTCTGATTATTTACGATATAAAAATAAAATAATCGAGTATTGGAAGTAATTAAGCAATTTTTAGAGAAAATTATTCGACACAGTTTGTCTAAAATTTGTACAACTTTATCACGCGTGATAGAATATATAATTAATTGTGAAGACGGAATTGATTAATGGAGGATAATAATCTAAATTTATTGCGAATGCCTGTGATTTAGTTGATTTTTGCAATAAAAAAAAGGGCGAGTATTATTAAGATTCATACTAATAATTTTAACTAAATTTCTAATCAGAGGAAGCGGGTTGAGATTATGATAATTGATTTTAAAATTGATTTAAGTTGAAAAAATATTTTAATTTTCATAAATATTATTTGATAGGTATTATTAGGCTATATAATGATTTTCACATTTCTACAGCTCTGCGACAAAACTCCCAAAGCCATTTTAACAAGTCCAATTAGTATCAAATCCAAAAATTCCCAATAATCTAGTTATCCAATTAGTTTTAAAAATAATACCTAATGCACTGTTAACAATAATGATTATTCAATAGTTAAATCAATTAATATCTATTTTTAGGTTATTATTCATCACATCCAAATTCCAAATTCCAAATTCCGCATTCTAAATTTTTTACAATTATAAAGTTTTTTTTTTGTATCTAAAATGAGAAGTATCAAAATTTATTTACATATTATATTTAAATCTAATGATAAACACTATTAACACTTAGGAATATTAAAAAAATTCGTATCATTTCTATCCTTGTCAATTATTGAAAAAAAAAATCAAAACTAATTAATTGAAGATACATTTTTAAACTCGATTGAAAAAAGTTTTAAATAAAATAACGACTTCGTAAACAGTACTGGTGCGATTATTGATAAAAAAAAAATGAAGTTATCGAATTTTTTCACGATCAGAGAATGAATTATATAATTCAATCAAATGCATATAATTATAAAGTTAAATAATATTCGAATCAATTCATCACTACTCACTAAGCTGAACCGAATAAACGCTATTATATTAATATTCTTATATATTTTAATTATTAATTATTTAAATTATAACTTACCGAAAAATATAAAATTATTGAATTATTGAAACATTGAAGCATTTAATTGTTGAATTGTTGAAATTTATATTCTTTTAAAATAAGCTATTTTGGAAAAAGTTTTTTTTTTTAATATTTTCATTGATAGATAATCATAAATACTAATAAAAATAGAAATAATTGACATAAATATCTACCAACCTATACAATGATTCTAATATATTGCTCCTTGATTTATATATTGGATATCTAATTGCAATGAACTGTAAATTTTTGGCTATTTTAATCGTCCTTTTACTTGGATTTTCTCTTATTTTTTTGTTAAATTTAATTTCGTGAATAATTTTTTCTGTATTTTACTGTTCAATAATATATTTTTCGTACATATAATCGAAAGATGGATTAAATTTACTAAATAATATTCAAACTTGTTGTACCATGCTTCATCATTGTTATTTGTTTTTGTAACAGATATAAAATGACTGATAGTGACTCGATTTTTCAGCGAGTAATTTAGTGCAGTATAATTAATTTTGCTTACACAACACCATTGAAATATGCTCTATTAAAATAATGATGATCAGGCATTAATTTGAGTCTAAAATTTTTACTAGATCATTAAAAATCAATTTAATGCCTAATTCCAGAACAAATTCAAAAGAAAAAAAACAATATAATTGTTTTAATATTGATATATTGGATTTTTCGTTATACTCTATTTGCATATTATTCGCTTGTATGTATCTATATATGTTTATACTAAAGTTAAAAAAAATAGAGATATCGCAGGTCTAAAAAATAATGATGCTGATAATTTTACTATTGCTAACACAAAATAAGTCATTACTTTAAGCGGAATTCTTGTCAATATATCTATATTGACCCAATAATTGTGTATTTTATTTATACATCATTGGTAGTTCATTGTTTTTTTGTTCGATAAAAAAGCAGAATACTAACTGGAAAGCTCGATTTTCATGCTGATAGTGTATATTAAATATCTGGTAATTTTTTTAGGCGCTATTTTAAATGTACCATTCATAAAACATATCTTAGAGTCACATAAATAGATTTAATTATCTCGATTTGAGAAATTACTAACTGTGTCCATATTATCCTGATTAATATTAGAATTTATCTAAAGTTGAAGGTGATTTAAAGTTATAAACAACTAGTCTGATTTTTGGGACATTTATTCTAAGATTTTAGGACCATTCAGAAAATATGAATTTATTTATATATTCAAAGTTTATATCAATGATCTTCTGCTATTTATTATAATAATTCGCCTTCGTTTAATTCTTTTATGAATTTTGAAGCTAAAACTGAAGAGGTAGCATCAGATTACAAAAATTTTCCTACAAGCTCGTTTACCTTATTTTTTGTAGTCATAAAACCCGAATTTGAGCTACAATAGTAATGAGTAAAATTTATCATTTGTGATATTTCACAATAAATAATGAATTTTCCTTGGAAATATTTTTTATCCTTGCACTCCCAGTGTATATTCTTTTCTTCATTTTCTGACTTTTTATAGAGAATCAATCCTTTATATACGACAGAATCGACATTTAATTAGCTTTTAGGATTTCTAAAGGTTTAATACCCATAATTAGTTCTTTAATATTTAATTTAAAATTAATTTATTTAAATAATTCTTACATTTTACACATTAAAAATTTAATTTAGAATCGTTCTCGCTGTTACTTTAATTTAAAAGATATTGGATACTTATGTTTAGTTTTAAAATAAATTTTAAAAATTTTTTTTGCCTTATTTGTCGCGAAATATTAGATATTCAAGTTAAAAATAAAATGTTGTGTCAAATTATAATTAAAGGTTTCGATTGGAATTTTGATTTAATATTTTTTTTATAAAACCTCAAAATAAAATCCAGAAATCCAAAATTAAAAAAAAGAAAAAAAAAACTAATAAATATTTAATTTTCTTTTTAAAAATTAAACTTATTTAGAATTTAAAATAATAAAAACAGACTTTTTAAACCCCTAAACACTTATAAATACAATTTTTTTTATATGCCATACTATTTAATGTGGATTCTTATAATTTTTCTTAGATCCGAAAACACATAATGTATCCAAATTCAAGAATTATCTCAAATTTATTACAATTGTTTAAATTACTATTAATGATGTTAGAAAGTATATTAGGAAATATTTCAATGCATATATCCATATTTTTTTATATTTTCTAAAATACTTTTTTCAGGTATATGTAGCGATCTCATTAGATATTTGATGTATTTTTGTTTCCTTAACTTTGATTTATGGTTTTCTATAAATATGTTAGAATATGCTGATTTCTCTTAAATGTAATGATAATGGTACTTATGTCATCAAAATTTACACAAAAATTTTATTTCCCACATCGAATCTGAGTAAAATAAATCAATTCTAATGTTTTTTATTGCTAGTATTATTGACCTAATAAAAAAAATATAAGCTAGAAGAGATAAAATTTAAAACCAATATAAAAATTTAAATAGTGAGATAGGGAATTATGAAGATTTAGCTTTATTTCAGCTATTTTAGATATTATAACAATTTTTTTTAGATAAGATCTGTAAAAAAAATGAATGCATGTTTTAGTTTTTATTTGATTGTGGTTCAATTATAAGATCAATTCAAATTTTTCAGAAATAAGATATTTTTTTAGATCCCGAAGCTTCAAAAAGGCTATATTGTTAAAAGATGAAAATCTGTTCTAAAGGTTATTATAAAATTAATATATTATATGCACTATTTTGATAAATAATCATTCTTTTATATTTTTAACCGACCACGAATATTTAAAAAAATAAGTAACTTTCAGTAGTAATTACGTTATTTTATTTTGGGATAACTTTAAAAGATTATCTCTTTTTTATTAACACTGCAATAAAGTAGAATGCTAAAATTTTTAAAGTTAATTTTATTTTTACGCATAAACCACTAGCTATTTTAAATTTGAATATTATTTGATCTTAAGGTTCAGTTGACCTAAAATAATGGATTATTCCGTAGAATAATATATTTGGCTGACCATTAATCATAGCAGGAAACAGGGAGATATGTATATAACTAATTAGTTAACTATATTATCTTGAGTGCTTGGAAGTGGGAGTTTTAGGCTTTTGGGAGTCAGTTTTGGGAATTTTGTTCAGGTCCCATTTTCTAATTCTTTACAATATAAATTAAAGGTTAGTTTTTAGAGTGCTGTTTGTTATTTATGGCTGTTCTCAAAGTGTATAAATCATTGATATCTATTGGTCAATCAAAAAATATCGAATGAGAATTACTGGCTCGTTGAATTAGATTTATATTAGCTATTGGCAGTACTGGTAGATGAAATTATAATTGAATTAAATCAACTCTAATCAGCCAATTGATTTCAAGTTTAGAGACAGTAAAAAAAGCATTTTTGTGAAAATAAGAGATAATTCCATAACATTTCTTATAATCAGCAGTTTTCTTAATTTTTTTTTTAGTGATATACGGAATCTTTATTAGTGAATCGAAAATTAAAGCCTAGTAGATATTAGGTGTATTCAATCAATCCCAATTCGAAATCAGAGAAAAGTTACTCGCTCACGAATTCGAATAATTAACGCTCCGGCCTTTTTAATATATATAGAGTACCCGTGCTATAGATTTCAGACATAAGGAATAAGGATGTCGATAGTAGGCTCGTTTCTAGGCACAGTTAAATTCTGCCATTTCAGCAAAGCAGCAAGCTCACTTTCATGCAGCAAACAATTATTAGAATCAAGCAAAAGGGCAAGCTTAATATCCAGCTTTTCGAGTATGAAGCTAGGAGGTTCAAATGTAATTGGCAATTCTAGAATCAGAACGCCTAGTATATTATCGCAAGCAAGAGGCTTCCAAACTTTACAGCCACGTTCGCGAAAGTACAAGAAGGCGCAAAAGGGTCGAGTTCCTGTTCGTACCGGAGGCTCTACAAAAGGAAACTACATAGCTTTTGGACAGTACGGGTTAAGAGTCAAAGAGGGATGCAGACTTAGGGCAAAGATATTGACATCGATCTATGCCAGCGTTCGCAGAAAGATAAAGTCTGCCAAAGACAGCAAGATCTACCTTAGAGTATTCCCAGACATTCCCGTTTCGTCCAAGGGCAGTGAAGCGAGAATGGGTAAAGGTAAAGGTACCTTCGACTACTACGCCGCGCGTGTGCCTAAGGACAAAATCCTGTTTGAGCTCGGTGGACCTAATCTCGGCGTTGAACTGGCCAAGGAGGCATTTAGACTCGCCTCGCACAAATTGCCCGTAGGCACTGAATTTGTAGTTTTGAGCGAAAAGACAAAACAGCCATTAGTCTTCCCACCAACAACCGTTCCTTTCTTACAGGCCAAATAAACACTACTTACCACCATACTTTTATTTTTAGACCGCTTAACTAATATCAGTAAAAACCCCCCCAATTCTTTATAATAAACACTTTCAAAAATCATATTCTAAATGAACATTTTTGCCAATTCAATCTTCAGGATACAGCTTTAAATTCATATAAGTTTTGTACATAATCTTTACATTATCGCACATTGAAACTCTAATATTTCACTTAAAGTTTGACCTTTTAGTTTGAAGGCTGTTTAGAATTAATCACTGTAAATCAGAATTTGTCAGTTCTCTGATATTCAATATAATAGGCCAATTATCTTAATTTTTTTATTATTTTACACCTATTCGCCTATTAATTCTGTATAAATTTATTCATATATACAATTGGCTATACGGATTGAATTTTTTATCATCAGGTATTATTGGCTTGTAATTCATAACTTGCAAATCATCTGAAAATATTTGCATAAAAAAAATAGTATACAGTTTAATATTTCGCTTTGTTTTTCATGTTAGTACCCAGAATAATCCACAGGACTAATCTTGCACCATATCAAACTTTTTTACATCTACAAAGCCCGATCATCAATATTACATAACTGATAATAATTATCGCTCGCTCGTTAGTAGACATGAGTGTGCTAATCGAAACAACTCTAGGCGACATAGTTATTGATTGCTACATCGAAGAAGCCCCCGAACTAAGCTTAAATTTCATTAAGCTATGTAAAGTTAAATACTACAACTTTAGCCTTTTTCATTCTGTCGAAAGGAACTTTATAGCAAAAACAGGCGATCCTTCTTGCACAGGAAAGGGCGGCTCTACAATATTTAACCAAATAGAGCCTTCAAAGCCCAAATATATGTCTTCAAAAGCAGCATCTTCGTTAAAGCATAACAAAAAAGGTACAGTATCCATGGTCGCTTCAACAAACAAAAGCTCAGATATGAATCAATCTACCATTAATCAAAATCTATTTGTTGGGAGTCAGTTCTTTCTGACTTTAAGTGATGATCTCGACTATTTAGACAACAAATTTCCTGTTTTTGGACAGGTTGTTGAAGGCTTAGATGTTATAGAAAAAATAAACGAGCAGCTTGTTGATAACTCTAATAGGCCTTACATAGATATCAGAATCAAGCACACAATCATACTAGACGATCCTTTTGATGACATTCCTGGGCTGCAAGTACCCGATGAATCCCCTCTTCCCACTCCTGCCCAGCTAGCAACAGTTCGCATATCGAATATAGAGGAAATTACAGACGAAAACTCACTTACTGCTGAGGAACTCGAGAAAATATCTAAGGCACGTGAGGCTAAAGCTCAGGCTTTAACCTTGGAAATGATAGGAGATTTGCCCAGTGCTGATGTTCTACCACCAGAAAATACCTTATTTGTTTGCAAGCTGAATCCAATTACTACCAGCGCTGATCTAGAACTAATATTCTCCCGGTTTGGTGAAATAAATAGCTGTGAAATAATTACTGATCCAAAAACAAACACTTCGCTTGGTTACGCTTTCATTGAATTTATGGACAAGTCGTACTGCGAAGAAGCTTACTTCAAAATGGATAACGTCCTAATCGACGACCGAAGAATAAAAGTTGATTTTTCCCAAAGTGTAAGCAAGCTCCAGCAACAGTGGGCATCCAGTAGAACCAACAAGTCATCATCCATTGGCGGTGACTCATCCTTACAAGAATTTTCAAGGTACAGGTACTCGAACAAAAACAACAGCGAATACGAAATGGTTTTCAACAGCAACGACAATTCTCCCGCTAGGAACTCCCATAAGTCCAGCTCGCCTGAGCGTCCTTCTAGTAGAAATCGACAAATATCCCCATCTAGAAATAGCCCGGACAATGATAGATATACCAGCCGATCTTCTTACAGAGCCAAACGCGATAATAGCGCATCTAGATCTTTTAGCAAACCTGATTCTAGAGCTCATAAGTATGAAAATAGAGGCAGAGATATGGATGGAAATAGACGAAGAGATAGGAGCAGAGATAGATATACTAGGAGAAGCAGAAGTCGAGAACGAGCCATAAAAAGGAGTAATAGCAAAGAAAAATATTCAAAAAGAAGCAGAAGCAGAAGCAGAGATCCAGACGCAGATAGATATGAGAAAAAAGGTGGTAGTGAGTATAGGCACAAGAACAGAGATAGAAGTAGAGATATGTACAGTAAAAGCGGTAGAAGCAGTGACAAATACCACCGAGATTCCAGAAATAAAGGAATTGATAGAGATATCGAATATGATAAAGAAAGAAATAGAGACAGAAATAGAGACAGGAATCGAAATAATGATAGAACTACAAAATAAAAAGTGATCGTTTGTAAAATAGAATCTTAACCCTAAATTTTTATTTTATGTAATCTAGATATTTGACGTTATCTTTGCAACTTTATGCCATTTTTATCCTATTTAGAGCCATTTATATTAATTTATTCTCTATTTAATTTAATTATTTTTTTTCTCAATCGATACTTAATTTTCTCGAGAACGTTAGCACATTTGCTTTTTAGTTGGGCTAGTTCAACTCATTATCTCACAATTGATAGATTCTAAAAATAATTTTAAAAAAAAGTATTATTTTATACTTTTTTTCTCAATTTTATTTTCATTATACCTCTAGTTTTTAATTTTTTTTTATTTTACAGTGCAATTTGATTTAATTTAATTTATTTTATTTAATGTATTAAAGTTTAAAACTGAAAAGTAGTATTTATAGAATTGTGATCCACTAATCAAAAGTATGAATAATTGGCTATAAATAATATCAATATATCGAAAAAAGAAAATTATAGATTATTATTGGTTATAAAATTGAGAATAAAGTATGATCAGCCAATAAATATCGATTGTGAACTGGGCTTATAGCGAAAAATCGGGAATTAAATGCCAATAGTTGGTGGCATAAATAGCGACATTTTCTTGAATAGGGAATAATGTAATAAAAAAAATTTTCTTATAATTTATTGAAAATAAGTAAAGGAAATGAAAAAAAAAAAATTTGCAAATAGTATTCGATAATATTTTTGGTAACAGAAATAAAAAAAATTCCAATTCAAACTAAGCTAAAGAAATTTGTTAGATCATTATTTAGAAGGGTACTGTAAAAAAAAGTATACTAACATTATATAAACTATAGAAATAACTCAGACTTGAATAATACTATATCGGATGGACGCGAGCAAGATAATAAAGAGCCACGAGGCAAAATACAAGCCTGTTGATGTGCACAGGATCGTTCCTGTCGAAATCGATGCGGGTTTGCTAACGGCAGTCGATGGAAATTTGCTGAGCGATACTTTCAAGGACAACTTGCCTATCGAGACGTTGTTGAAGGAGAATACGAGGGATATAACGCAGTTGTTGGTGAACGAACTGTTTAGTTTGCCGACCACAGTGACTCAGGAAGGTGTGCTAGCGACCCTGCCTGATCCAAAACACACAATCCCGCGCGAGAAGCCGGTGCCCAAAGACGTTCCGCTAACGCGCTGGGAGAAGTTTGCTAAGCTTAAGGGTATCAATAAGAAGAAGAAGGATCGTATGGTGTACGATGATGCGACCGGCGAGCTGCGACCAAGCTGGGGCTACAAGGGCATGAACAAGAAGGAGGAGAGCGAGTGGCTGATCCCCATCAAGTCCACTAGTTTCGGCGACAACAGCGTGGACGTGCGCAAGGATCTGGCGAGCAAGCGCAAGGAGAATATCGAGAAGAACAACAAGCGCAAGCAGCGCAATGTGGAGGAGGCGTACCCGAAAGCGGCCAAGGCGAAGCTCGATGCGGCGAAGAGCAAGCAGCTCGCTGCTACCAACGACAGGGCCGCGAAGAAGAAGCAGCTCAAGCAGTCGATCGTCTTGTCCAAAGTGTCGACCGCCAGTATGGGCAAGTTCGACAAGAAGCTTGAAGGCGAGCCTAAACTCAGAAGAGCGAAACAGAAGTTGCCCAGCGTTACCAGATCAGCCGCTGACGAACGTGACGCCAACAAAGCCATCATCTCTAAACTCTTCTAACTCCCCCACCCCTCCTTTTCTCAATCCATCATTTCTCATCGCTATAACAACCTATTCTCGACTATAACAAATTGAAAAAATATATATAATCATTTATCCCTTACATTTTTTTTTCTTTCTTTCATAGCCTCTGTTTATTATACTCGCTAACCAAAAAAAAAAAAAAAAATTATTATCGAAAAAATTCAAACCAGTTAAAATAATTAACCATAAAAGCTTATATTTATTCAATTTCGCCCTTTTTTTTTTTAATTGCTATTAATCTACTTTTATCAATATAATTCCTTTTTGCTTGAATTAAGAAATCATGAAAAGTTAAGCTCGATAAACCTCAACATATTTATCTCGCATTACCAACCACACAAATTTACATATTTTTTAAATAACACTTTATAATGTTTAGATGCTCAGTACGTTTACGCCTGCCTCGGCGGAACTTTTGCGGCGCTAGCCAGTCTGTTCGCCAAGTTCACCGTCGATAAAACAACAACGCAATCGGTTCTCCACTTGACCAATTACTCGCCGAAGGTACATCCCAACAAAAAAAAAAAAAATTTAAAATAATTATATATATACTCTTTTACGCTGCTTGAATTTATACTTATATCATTTAAGCAAATTTAATTTTATATGTGAAAACAAAAAATTTACAGATGGTCGCGCTTTTGCATGGGCTATTCTTGGGCTTGGTTATCGTCTCAAACGTGTGCATGTGGCTATTCTTCTCGAAAGCGCTCGCGTCATCGTCTTCTTCGAGCAGCTCATCAGGTAAACCCATCCCCTTCATCGCTATTAAATTACTAATAAAAAAATAAATTAATTATATAAATGAATGAATTGTAGTTTTAGTGACGGCGATCCAGAACTTGGCGAACTTTGCGGCGACTGCATGTTTTGGCTACTTCGTTTTCGGTCATGTGGTTACGTCTAAATGGGTCATGGGGATCGTTCTTATTGCCGTTGGGATATCATTCTTGTCGAAGGATAAAGGCGAAAGCGTTGGAGCTAAAAAGGAAAATCATAATAACATAAAGCAAAAGAAGAGAGTATAGATGGATGTAAATTTGACAATTGATATGAAAAGAAGTAGCGGAATGTGTAGGTTATAAATAAATAAATAAAAAGTAACAGAAAATATAAATAATTAAAATGGGTATATATTTTTTTAAAATTGGAGATAGTTTAAAGAATTGGAAATATGTTTATATAAAAGTATGGATAATATCAGTTCTTGAAGTAAATAGATAATATAAAGGTATTGTAATTTTGATTTTGGGGGGAATAAAGGAGTCATTTTTGGATTTTTAGCATGATTGTTTCCGAAAGCCCGTTTAGTTTAGCAACAGAATCGCTTAGATAAACGAGGCCAGATTTATGCATTTCAAGGACTTCGACAATGTTAGATAGCTGGTTAGGTGTGTTTTTTTGTTGAATATCAGAAGTGGTCGAGTTTTCTTGGTTGATAAGCAGGAAACGTGAATGGTGAGCTTTTAATGCTACAAGTTTATTTTGAAGTTCGACTAGGCCTTGTTTTAGGCTGGTGTGTTGATGGGTAGAGCTTTTATCGTTTCCAACTAGCCCCATTTGTAGTTGCTCCATGCGAACGCGGAACATTTCTTCTTCAGTTGATATTACACCACTTGGGTTTATGCTTGTTGAGTAGTTGAAATTTCCAGAATGGCTCGCACGCCTTAAGAGCTCGAGGTTTTTCATTAGACGGAGTAGTCGCTGTTCTACTTCTTGCTGTTTTCTGCGGACAGAGTCTAGTTTGATTAGAGTGGCGGATGATATCTTTTTAGATAAGGCAGAAATTTTTTCATCCAAGTTATTGATAAGAGTTTCGTAGGCTAATAACTGGTCTGTTTGGCACGAGATTCTGGAGTTTAGGCCTTCGTAACCGACGACTAATGCAGGTACCATAGCGTTTGGATCGGGGCTGTCACGCTGAGCTTGTTGCCACAATTCGGGGTTTTCGTTTGGGGGGCATTGGTAGTTGGAAGCGGTTCCGGGCTCTACGTAATTATAAAAGTAGTGTTTGAATTGGCAGTAAGGTGAGGTAGAATCCCAGCTAGCTTGGATGATCATTATTTGTTCAGTTATTTTCTCAAGCTCGCTAGTTGCCTGCTGCTGTTGTAGTTGTTGTTGCTGCTGCTGCTGTTGTTGTTGTAAAGTTAAATTGGTATTTGAGTTAGTAGCGCCAAATAAGCTAGAACCTGTGAATAAAAATAAAAAGGTTAATTAAATTAATATAAAATTATTGTTGATTTAAATATAAAGTTAAGTAAGATTTTGTGGTTGCAGAATTATGGCAAAAGATTTAATATACCTTGCATGGAATTGGTTTGTTGGTTATTTCCGAATAGACCGGTAGAGGTGGCAGCGGGTTGAGAAGTATTTCCAAATAGACTGTTGGTAGTTGTAGCTGGCTGAGAAGTGTTGCCGAATAAGCTAGTAGTGGTAGTAGCAGGTCTAGCATTGTTTCCGAATAAACTATTAGTAGTTGTAGCTGGTTGAGCAGTGTTTCCGAATAGACTGTTGGTAGTTGTAGCTGGTTGGGTAGTGTTTCCGAATAGACTGTTGGTAGTTGTAGCTGGTTGAGCAGTGTTTCCGAATAAACTATTAGTGGTAGTTGTAGCTGGTTGAGCAGTGTTTCCGAATAGACTTGTTGAAGGTTGAGCAGTGTTTCCGAATAAGCTTGTTGTGGGCTTAGCAGAGGAATTGCCAAATAGACTGGTTGAATTATTTGAGGTGGTTGCAGGTTGAGAGGAGCTGCCAAATATGCCAACAGTGTTCGAGTTAGTATTGTTGTTTGCAGCGGTGTTTGAGCCGAATAGAGAAGTGCCTAATGCAGAAAGAAATGAAGGAAATTAACGAGATTTAGTTACGTTTAAAAAAAAAATAGTAGACAAAAAGTGGGATATGGCGGGAATGAAAGTAAAAAGTGAAATAAGGCGAGATAAATGGTGTTTAAGATACAAGAAGCTGAAATTACCTGTAGACCCAAACATTTTTAAAAGCGGGGAGTATGTTGAATTTAAGGGATGAGAGTGTAAGGGAGTCGAAGAGATCTTATGAAAGACGGGTGAGGCTGCTTAAGCGATTTATAATGGACTGATCGGGTGAAGAGCAAAAAAGTGGTACTTAGAATCGAAAAGCTTTGAAATTGAATATAAAAAAAAATTAAAGATAAATATCAATAAATGAAGTAGTTTAGCTAATAGTTTTTTTCTGTTTTGTTCTGACTAAATAAATCAGCCAATAAAAATGCAACATAAATAAGCGCTAAAATTCTGCAAATTTATTATTTTCTTTATTTGAAAAGTCAAACTATACTATAATTCTGAGATCCTATATTATGGCCAATAATGAAATCTGATAAATATATATATCCAATTAGCTTTGTGTGTTCATTATTTTGCTATTTATTGATTTTAGCATCCTGTAGTAATTAAAAGTTGATGAGCCAACTATATATTATCACAAATTATATCACTAATTCAAGAGCTGCCATTGATTATTGGATGACTCATAATTCACGTACTTTTATTCGCACACAATTTAGGCCGTTTAAATTTATATTAATGTATTAGAGAGATATTATTGACTCAATTTCGCGTATGAAGAGTTTGTCGAATAAGATCACTCATTTCTTGATCTCTTGGCTATTATCTAGCGTACTTTATATCCCGCCAATTTATGTATAAGAAAAAAAAAACAAAAAAACTAAAATCGATCATTCGTAAAAAAAGGTGAAAAAAAAAAAACTTTTTTTTAGTGTATTGTTAGTTTTTTTTATAATTTTGTTTGGCTAAAAAAAATTTATAGATTTTCTAACGCTTAAAAAAAAAAAAATTCGCCAAATTAGCAACTATTTCATTTAGATATAAAATTCCTCTCTAATTTCTGCCCTATAATTTAGACTTCCATTTCAAACTAAAGTTTTCTTCCTTATCCCTATCTCGCTTTTACAAAACTCGAATAGTACAACAATGGCTGACGAAGAATACGACGAAGGGTATTTATAATCTATATTTAGTCACATTTAATTGCTTGTTCGCCTTTTCCTTCAACTATTAATCTCTTTCGCTCAAAACTCGTCCTTAATATCTTAATCTAATTGTTTTTTTTATTAGATCAGGAAACGAATTTAACGAATATGTAAGTATCAATTTTCATTCACTTACTACTAATACATCGTTTATCTACAAAAAAATAAAAATTATATATTAAATCCTAAAAAAGAACAAAAAAGAATAAATACATTCTAGTACTATCCATTTATTTTTTTTTAAATAAAACTCTGGATATTTATACCCGGAATAAAATACTCAGTATCTCTGCTATAGCTTTAAAATTGCAACTCATACAATAAATTAGCTTTGAAAATGTTTGTTCAATTAGTATTACTTAGTACTAAAGATTTTGCTTTTGTTGTATATTTGTGTTTAGGAAGAAGCTGATGCCGAGGAAGATTTCGATATGGAGGCCAATGAGGCTAATGTGCAAGGCGGCACTGAGATTCTAATGGCGGACAGCGTCCTAGAAAACGAGCCTAAAAGCAACAAAGAGCGAATAACGACTCCATATATGACCAAGTATGAGCGCGCCCGTATTCTAGGAACACGCGCACTCCAACTCAGTTTAAGCGCTCCTGTCATGGTTGAGCTTGATGGCGAAAGCGATCCATTGGAAATCGCTGCCAAAGAACTGCGCGAAAAGAAAATCCCCTTGATTATTCGACGCTACTTGCCAAACGGCACTTTCGAAGATTGGCGCGTCCAGGATCTCATCACCGACTAAACCCTCTCCACCCCCTCCCCTCAACTTTTCTTTTTCTTGTTTTCAATACCTTATTCTTATCTTACTTTAAATTCCAACTTTCTCATTAACAGTTACTATCAAGATTACTCTCTATTCTAATATAAAAGTCATTTATTTAAATTAAAAAGCTAAATATTCTGAAATGAAAAAATACACTATTTTTAGTTAGTTGTAAGAATGATATCTTGAACTTTTTTCTTTTCTTTAAAGAGGTACTTTATTAAAAAAGACAGAATTGAGTAAGGGTTCAGTTTCAACCGTTAATTTACTCAGAAAGCTCCTCCATTTTAGGTTCAATCTCGTTGCTACCAACTTCTTCCTCGAGCCTAGCGCTATCCTCTTCAGTATCCTCCTGTCTTCTTCTGGTACTGCTAGGCATCTCATCCTCGTCAGACGAATCGTGTCTCCTCTTATTGCTCTGCTTTTCAATTTCTGGTCCTATTTAAAGTAAAATACAACCAGTTTAATACAATGTTACTCACTCAAAAAACTGAAATTTTTTTTAATTTGACTATTAAAAAAAAAAAAGTGTGTATAAACCTCCTAATCTAGAGTTAATCTTTGCGGATGCACCAGTAGGGATTTGCGAAACTGCCTCGTATGAAACCATCATTTGTCTACGCCTTTCTTCCTCCTGCATAGCTCTGATATGTCCATACCCTCCTCTACCCTCATCATATTCTTGTCTGTATTCATCTCTAACCTATTAATTTTTTTTTTTTTGACAAACGTTGTTAATCAATTATACTCAACAATAAAAGATATTTGCGATATAAAATATTCGAATTTAGAGCGCAATAAAAAAAACAAATTCATATAGAGATAAAAAAACATTATTACTTGTCCACCGCTGCGGCCTCTGCCGAATTGTCTGCCTTCTTTAAACCCAGGATCCAAATCTGTTCTGATCAATCTCCCGTCTAGTTTAGTTCCATTGACAAACTTCATGCAATTTAAAGTAAACTCGTTGGTGTAATACCTAATAAAAAAATCCATAAGTTTGTGATACAAGTTCTTTGGGCTGTTAATGGACGAAAATATAGCTATGAATAAATTACTCAACAAAGCAGAACCCGCAAGGCGTTTTCTTTTGCCTATCCAACCCCATAATTATTCGCTTTATTTCGCCGCATTTCGAAAACAGCTCGTAGATTTGCTCCTCCGTCGTGTAAAACGAAAGGTTTCCCACATATAATGTATTCGTCTTTGTTATTTCAGCCAACCATTCCTCATCGGTCCCCTATTTACCAGCGTTGTTATTAGCACATATACTTCAAAGCCATAAAAGAAACGACAAATATGTATAATTTGATTGTTAGAAAAAAACTTACTTTGTAGTGATGATCCTTGTACGTGCTTGGTCTGTCGAGTCTCGGAATTATCGATGTTTTCTCTTGCTCTACCATCAAACCCATTTTTTCTTATTTGCTCGCTTAAAAAAAGTTAAATTATATGGTCTTTGTTATAACACGTTTCTTATAAAAAAAATTGGTCGCAAAAATAAAACCCAGTTGTTGAGACTTTAAACTTCTAATCTCAATTTTGCTTTAAACAGTAGAATTATATACTCATAAAATATATTACAAAAATACTGAAAATTATTAGCTGCTAAAAATATCCGCTCTTTTTTTTTATAACACTAAATTACAGCTAAAGGCTACACAGTTATTATTGGCTACTTGATCGCGAAATCACGTTTTTCTCCCTACATAATCTCGATTTGACCAATTAATTAGACACTTATGCCCTATTATTTTAATCTCGCTTCTGCCTTCCATCCAATAGCATTTCTATAGCATTTTCCTAGTCTCCGCCTTTAATTAACTTGCCTAATTTCCAACTCAATATCAAATTGAACTTTACCTTCTAATGGCATATAACAAAAGATAATCGCTGTAAAAAACTTCTTTTTTATATTTAATTTTATTAAATAAAATATTTATAGTACTACATTAATACTTTTAAAAAATAGATTAAATTAATAAAGTCGTATAATAAAAGTGTTAAAGCATTACACTGTTTTCTGCAAATTTACTAGCCCAGTATTTAATTTTTTTCATTCTCACATCACTGGCTCCTAATCCGCTAAAAATGACTAACTAGGCTTCTACAGGATTTTTTGCATGACTGCGAACATAACTATAAGAATATATTTTGTTAACACGGACCAACATTACTGTTACTATTAATTTAGTATATTTAATATTTAAATTTTACCTTAAACTAGGAGAACTATCTCGCAATATGTTCAAGGTTAATCAATAATATTACATTTAAATAGTTAGTCAAAGTTTTTTATATAATTACAAACTTAAAACTAACTCTATACTCTAGCTTTAACGAATATAGACCGACGAAAATATTAACTAACGCTATAAAAACTCACGCTTTCACATCATATATATTTACGAGTAATATACTATATTGTTGCAGTGGTCAGCAATGTCTCGTGTGATTTTGAGTATTTACTACTATTTTCATGTAACCTACAATTAGCAAACATTATAAGTTTAATTAAATTTAATTTATTTTACACTATATTTACTTTATGTTTTCTGCACCAAGATAAATAATAAAGAAATGAACAAAATCACTAAATTATTATTTTAAATTAAATCAATAAAAGAAAATTTATTTCTTATTTTTTCTCGATATTACATATATTAAATGCATTTGCTTTATAATATAATTTATATTTTAAATTTTACGCCAAAAATCAAATAAAATGTCGGCAAAAACATGATTTTAATTTAGCAATAATTGGTCAACAGGAATTCTTAAAAACTTCATAAAGGCAAATGCATTTTTATGTTAGTATTTTTCAATACCCGTTAAATATTATGTTTTTATTAATTAATTGGAAAATTATATAGTATACGTGGAAGTGTAGAACCGCTCAAAGAATTTTCTTTGTGGTCTGATTCTATACTTCTGATTTTTCTTGTATTATCTGGAAACCGTCTTTTAAAATTTAACCTTATTGAATATAACAATGATATCAAGCTAAATATGACTTTTTAATGACCCACTAATGACTGCTTTAATGGGTTGAATTTATAATAATAAGCATAACAAAATCCATGTCATAAAATTTGATATGAAATCAGAAAGGCATAAAAACCGCAACAAAACGACCAAGAAACATCATTGAAAAATAGGAAAAGTTGGATCAAAGTGGAAACAAGGTTAAACTGATGAATTTAGTATTTCATTTAAAAATTTTATTTTTTTTTTGGTCAACTTACCATTAATAAAATCACTCTTAATAATCAAATAAAACTTTTACACCAAATATTAAAATCATTATTGATATATTAGCTATAAATCAAACTCTAGCAAAAAATATATCCAACATCAACATAAGCCCTATGAGAATACGCTCAAAAGAACCGAAGGATTTGGCCGCAGTAGCTGAAACTTCTACATAAATATCAATCTTTTTTTTTTTCCAAAAAATTCACCTAACTTGCAAAAGAAAATCAAAATTAGTAGTAATTTTTTTTTTTTTTTTTTTAGTCACGGAATTTTATTGGTACGATAACAATAATAGAAAATACGCGGTAAATAAACTAAGAAAATAGAAATTCAGTGCAAGGCATAAAAAAACTAATATTCTAATACTAATAAATTCCTCTGCCGGTCTACCGGCTGCGTACCTAAAGGGAAATGGGATCAATCTACCAACCGAAAGATCCACCCAGGCATTGCTTCAAGTAGGCTGGATGACTGAAGTTACCAGCAGTCATTGAATTAAGCTCGTTCCAACAAAATTGAATTCATTGAGATCATTGAGCTCCTAGTCAGAGCCTACATCTAACAGGATTAATAAAAAATAGGCTCCTACCCAAACGTGGGAATGATCGACCTGGCTCTCCTACAATAAGCTGCTAAACGGCTGAGTTCCGTATTGCTGTCGAACGCTGGACTTGTGCACAGATAATGTCTCAGACTGTGCTAAACGAATCGGTTCCTCCTGTTTCTAGA
>LSSN01005570.1:0-16647 GCA_001970855.1 Smittium culicis | reverse complement strand
AATTTAAATAACCCTGACCCTCCCCCCCCATCTAGTAATCCCCCCCCCCCCCCTGCCACAAATAATTCCTTCTCGCCCCCACCACCTCCTCCCCCACCACCCCCACCAATGCAATCTCAGAGTATACCCGTCTCAGCTGTTCCACCACCACCACCCTCTCTACCACCTAGGAGAGAAAAGAAAGAGCAACAACTCTCCCCTACTCCTCCACCACCACCTCCTCCTCCCCCACCTGCCCTATCAGGTGTATCACCACCACCACCTCCTCCTCCTCCCCCACCTGCTTTATCAGGTATATCACCTCCTCCACCCCCACCCCCACCCCCTCCACCACCTTCTGCTCGCTCTGGAATGCCACTTCCTCCACCAGCCCACTATATCGATACATCCCCACCACCTCCTCCTCCTCCACCATCTTCATCCGGCGCAGGAATTCAAATTCCAATGCCTCCGCAATCCATTGTTAATCCAGATGCAAGAAATGCATTACTTGAATCAATTAAAGGGAACAACAAAGCTAAGCTGCGTAAGGTTGAAACCAAAGACTCTACCAAATCTTTTGCTTCTAGGACAGGATCAGTTGGCAGTACATTAACAGGATCGCAACAAAGTACAAGCTCAATGAACCCTAGCGACGGACTAACAAATGCACTTGCTATGGCCCTTTCTAAGCGTAATAAAGCTATAGCCGGGTCAGACTCAGAATCTGACGATGCAGACTGGGATTAGTCTACTCAATTATTTTTCTTCAATTTAAAAAAACTAATAAATTCTATAACTAGAGAAAAAAAAGACTAAATAAAAATAAAAATAAAAATAAAATGTCTATGTAGTTACATTATTTATTTAAATGATTTTGAAATTTAATCTTTATTTTTTGGATACAAGGGAAATGCGTATTTTATAGCTAAGAAAAAAAAAAAAATTAGTATAAGTGTGGAAATTAAATGTAGGACAAGATAAAGTAGACGGCGATGAGGGTGATTAGCATGCCAGCAAACAGAATGAGTTTATCCTGAGCAGTTCGTCTGTTGATGAACCTGATAACAGAGCCGGAAAGACCAAGCAAATTGTTTGATTCGCCAATGTTGCGGTTAGAATTCTAAAAATATTAAAGAGCCATTTGTAAAATAAATACCAAATAAAAGTTCTTTTTTTTTTAAAAATTTTTTTTTTATACAGAATTAAATATGCATTTGAGATATTTATACGTTCAAGTAAGCGCGCTGTTGTTTGAGATTTTCGAGAGCAGCTAGACCAGTGCCGATGAACCCGTCGATTTCGATCTCGCTTCTGTCAAGGAATTCGGAGTGGTTGAACTGCCTGTTTCCAGCGGCCGCATTCTGCCTGTTGCGCGCTCCACTGGTGCTGCCAAACAGTTCGTTGCGCGCATTTTCAGCGCTTGTCTAATTAGCAGTTTATACACAATCAAAAATTAGTAAAATTATGACAAGAAAAGAAAGAGGTTGTTTTTTTTAGCTAAAGAAGTGAATTCACACAGGATTGATGGATAAAGATTAAGGATTTTTGATTGTTGGATGTTGTAGATTTATTTAAAATTAGTTGCTTTTTTTTCAAGAATGGAAAAATGAACAAGTTGTATGAGAATTTTTTAAGTGCTGGTTTGATATTTGAAGAAAAATCTGATATGAATTGTATAATGTACGTAATAAAAAAGATAGCAGCGATTAAATGTAATGAAAATTTAGTTAGCTCACCTTTGCCTCGATATCAGCTTTGATCGCGTTGAACCTGTTAACAAGACTCTGGTGTTCGTCGGTCATTTTGTATCCAATACTTGTATCAACAGCAAAAAAAAAAAAATTAAAAAAAAAAACATTGTTATTCAAAACTTCAATATCGCTAATATATCTGGTTGGGTAATTAAATGTAGTTACAATTTGATGCGTTCCTTCTTCGACTGGTTGGGTTCAGAATACAAAGACTGCTTGTACTTGTTGATGGTTTTCTCTAGCGTCTGAAGTTGCACAGCGATCAATGCTTCCATTAAATTATTATAGATGAAAATTGGTTGTAAAAAAAAAAAATTAAATACGATTTGAAAAGAATAAGATAAATCACAATACTCGCCTCAAAAAGGTGAGACAGACGGGGGGGGGGGGTAGGAAGTCAATTTTCTTTGGCAATTATGTAGATATGTGTGGGCTTACCTATGGTGACAGTATTGTCAGAGTTGCTATTCTGAATTTCGCGCAGTCCAACATTGATCTTGCTTATTAGCTTTTGCGACTCATCGTAATCGTTCGACATTTTATTGTATTGTTATCGGGGGGGGGGAGTTATATTGGGTGTCTTTGTTGTGTAGCTGTGTGGTGTGATTTATTGCGTTAAAAACAAGGTAAATTTTGCGCTTGGATTTTAGAGAGCCGAGTTTTGTGTATTTTTATTCTCTTTTAAGCTCACTAAGAAAAATAAGCGAGGTTAAGTTATAATTGAAACAGGATTTAAAAGCAAGTTAAATATCCAAATTCTCATAAATTAACTTTTTTTTACTTATTATAGTGCATCTGTTGCGCTTAAATTGTTGGCTGCGGTATATTAAATCCTTCGTTATAATTCGCTATTTATTCCATTACCAGAAACTGCTTAACCAATAGCTATGATCGGTTTTTTTATTTATCAGGATTTGTGGGCTTTCAATGCTAGGCGTTTAGTAATGCACATTTCGTAGGCATCTTTGCGGTTGAGTACAAATAGCAGGCACTAATCTGCATCTATGAGCACGAGAATGCCTATTCTCATCGCCAGCATCGACAGCAACACAAAGAAAAGAGCTAGTGAGTGTTTATTATACTCGGTATATGTAATTAAGGTATTAGTTATTTATATATGTGGGTTATATCCTGGGTATTCAAGTTTTCAATATAGAGTAATGGTGTTACTAAATCCATTAGTAGCTGTCTCCAAACCATATCTTGCACTGGGATACGTACCGAACGTATTCTTATAAGCCAAAAGTCCAAGTGTGGGATTTTGGATGAAGAGCGCGCCTTGATGGAGCGTAATACTGCCACGCTGATGAATTGTAAACAATCGATACTAACCGTTGTACCAAAAAGGAATTGCTGATTATTTACTAGTGAGAACTATTCCTGCTAATTATTAGGCTATTCCCGTTGCATTTGATTTTACGCGCAGTGTTGACTATTGAGACTATAAAAAGGCTCGTAAACTTAGTACCCCAAATCGCTTTTCTTGAAAATGACAAAAATATGCCTATGACGGCCATTTCCGGCCACACAATTAAGCCTAAAGTAAATTTGGTATATAAAAATAAGATTAGGCGTAATAGTCAGGGCCCATTTTCTCCCTCGCCGCTATTGGCGCGCATCCGTATGTCTAGATGCCCTTGATTTTATTTTATTGCAGCTACTGGCCCAAATTATTTGGAAGCTTCTGAATTGAGATTTGTATTGGACAGCTAAGTAGAAAAGAAAATCAATACGCCTGTAATGTTGCTCTGTAAAAATTAGCTTTTGCTTTTGTTTTGGCAGCACTCAGATTTCCCTATAAAAGCACGTGAATCTATTTCATAAAAAAAAAATATAATAAAAAGAAAAAATGAGTGCTAATTGTAATGTGGTGCCATAATACTTTTTTTTTTATCTGACCTTATATATAATATTTTTCACGTTTAACTTTAAATGAACTTTTTTTCAAAAGTACAAATAGCCAATATATATATACAACTTATTTTAATACTTTTAGTTTTAGATTGTATCAAATTCTAGTATAACCATCCAATTTCCAAGTTTTATCTTACTTCAATTATCATAAGCAACAAGAAATATCATACCTTATATAGCGTACACCTGACCTATCGTTTAATTCAAACTCCCTTCAATCTCCATATGAATTTCGTCCGGCTATTTTTAATTTTCATTTGCTCAATAATATCTGCTTATTGCAACTTAAACCAACACGCGATTATTTACGCCAACTCTTTGCCGAGAATGAATTCAAATAATCTCAATCTAGACATAGAACTACCAAAAGACTCAAGTGGTTTTATAGATTATAACATAAACGATGGTCCTCCAACAATCGTGGATAAACTATCTAACGTAAATTCTGTATCAACCGCTATGGACGGCTTCAGAATGTGCAAAGATCTGGTAATACATAATCTTATACCCTCATCTCTTTTTGTTTCTCAATTACTAATTCTTCATCCCCAAAATCTAATTTATTCTTATTCTTATTCTTATTCTTATTTTATTTTATTATTGAAATATCTAGATTTTGAAACTCAGTGATCCCAAAGAGAGATTAACCGTCTTTGTGCCTAAAAACTCTGCTTTTAGCAAATGGCATCTCAGCCCAACAGAAAAGAATCTAAGGCCTGTTCTATCAAGACACATATTCACCAGCATCTTGGACAAAAATAATTTGGTTAACGGCACTGTTATCCACCCATTTTTTCAAAAAAAGTTTAGCTTGACTATTATCCTAGATCAAGACGGGCAAGCATTCCTCCACGATAAAGTAAACAACACTCTTCACATTATAACCGAAGGTGGCAGCGGCTCAAATGGAATTTACTATTTTGTAGACTCTCTGTTCTAACTTATACCTCACACTCGACAATTGACTTGCCTATATACCATCCTTATTTATTCTTTATCTCCATTCTACATTCATTCTTCTTGCCAAAAAATTTTTTTTCTTTCTTATCTTACTATCATCATTTTCGACTCATTCTAGCTTTTGTTTAAACTTCCATCAACTTGTCTAAAATATAATATAAACATTATTTTTTTAATTATATTATTCATTTATGTTTAAAAGAAAACTAAAAGTATTAATTTATCCTATCTTTAATTAAAATCACTATTGAAATTACATATTTAGCCCATTTCACTGCCATATCTCCTCTAGATGTATTTTGTAGCACACTCTATCTCAATCATTATAAATATACATAAACCTAATATTGCACATAAGTGTATTTGATGAAATTAATTATATATATATATATATTCAACAGATATTAAATTCCAAACAGTTATTGTAAAAAAATACTCGTGCCCTTATCAAATAAAACGGCCATATGTCCCGTATAAATTATTTTTTCAAATCCTGGTTTCTTATATGTTTTTTTTTTCAATGTATATGACACAAAATATTGTTCAAATGGTATATTAGCTAGCTTTTTATTCGGGATATATGTCCAGTACTAGTATTTTTATCAATATTTAGATCGCTCTGTATTTTAACATTATAAGCACCTCTTCATTTACAAACACATTATATAAACACATATGCTGCTCATATCATCATCCAGAATAAGCCAAGAAACTAATAGTGCTTATTATTACGAGCAATCCATATCCAGCCATAACAATCAGTGTTTTAGTAAACCTCAATTGTTTTCAATTTGCAATTGCGTATCGATTTTAAAAATATGCTTGTACACAAGTTTTCTATTCAGACGCGCCCCAAATTTCGATATGTTAGCTGTAAAATAGACCCCTTATCTTAACACAGACCGTTTTATATACTTCTTTTAAATAGCAAAAAAAATGATCAGGCAAAATAGAAAATTCAAAAACTATCCTTTACAACGTTTGTAAGATAGAAAAGAAAAATAAAAAGCAACAATGATAGCCGATAATACCTATACAAGATATATAGCAGTATCAAATTAAAAGAAACCAAAAACACTATTGTCAAATTAGCGTATAAAACGGTTTAGTACAATTAATAGCATATTAATCTGAATCAACACAATTAACAGACCCACCATACTCCAATTATATAAATTTACTTTTAAACTTTATTGAAACTTGGCCCCTTTTGCCTATATAATTTTATCATTGTCTTTAAATTCGATAAAACACAAAAATAGATGTATATAATACAGTCACTTTCCCTTTTGTCTAATTCAATAATGCGGTCATACATATGTTTGTAATAGTAAATAACTAAACACAATCAAATTCCTCTCCACAATTGCACTAACCTACAAATCGTGTTACTGTAGTTTATTTACAGTTCGCAAGCACAACCGCCTTTATTTACACACAAATAATTTTTTTTTATTAAAAAAAAAAACTTTCATTATCAATACTTTACAATTAAATAATTACGAGTGGTGCGATTAGCTTATTTATTTAATTTAATTTTTTTAATTTTCGCTCGTAAAATTACATTAGTCCCATTTATTAGAATTTTCTATAGGTACTGATAGCTCAAATCGCCTACTTCAAACTTACGATGCGAATTTTAAACTAATTCCGTTTTTTATTTATTTATTCTTGTTATAAATCTTAGTAGCCGATACCTGCGAGTAATAGAGCCCAAATAAAAAAGAAAAAAAAATTATAAGCTGAACATTGAAATCTAATAATATAATAAACATTTTTTTTCTTCATTTCAATTCAAATGTATTACACAGATTAGTCCATTTTCATTAGCTATATATATCTTGTATTATTTTTGCGATATTTGAGACTGATTGGCTAATAATAACCTTGATTGAACTCTAAACTTGAATAAAAAATAAAAAATAAACAAAAATTATCCACTGTATTGCTGACTATACTCTGTTATCCAAACCCTAATTCAGCTTTATCAAAACGTTCTATTTACTATAAAGTTTTATATACAAGGAAAATGCATTTTATTGTTTTTTTTTTTAATGTTCAATGGTACACGTTTTTGCTATATCTGATGAATAACATAAAGATCCCACTTAATCCTCTCCGCATACACTAAAAAAAAAAAAAAAGAAGAAAAAACCGATTATTCATTCGAGTTGTTTGTTCATAAATCCCATCCACTCCCGCTCGATATAACTGTTCGAGTGACGCTCTATACCCTTCCAAGCAATAAAAAAAATAATAATAATAATAATTGATATTAGTTTTCACTCACGCGTAAGCATATATACATTCTGTCCAGGCATACGTGCAAGTTTAGTATCGCATTGTTTTAATTTTATTGCTAAGGAAACAAAAGTGATGCATGCTCATAAAATAAAAATCAGTTAATAAATAGGCTGCATTATCACATTTTTTGCCTCAAAATTCTTGTAAAAATATAAAAGATCCTAACTTATTTATTAATTCAGTTGTATATACTGATACACTTTAAGCGTGTATCATTTTAGTCGCTTCATTTTGTACATACTCGGAGAATTTTATAATTATTGATATACATTCTCGTCGCGATAAATACATTCCCTTCTCCCTTAATTAATTTAATTTTAATTCCATAGCACCATCTTTGGTTTTTATTTAATATTTATTTTTTTATTTAATATTTTGATTGCTGGCATTAGCCCAGGTGTAGTAATACCTACCAAACTGATACTAAAACATATTTATCAATAAAAAATGGAACTGAACGAAATCAAAAGTATACTAAGCTCACTGGATGAGAATGCTTACAACTTAGCACTGAAAGAAAGAGTAATACATCCTGATATACTATAACACTCAACACATTTATTATTACTGTCTTGCACTTAACTAATAAACTGTGTTTACTTAGGTTCCTGGAAATACAGGCGAGGTATGGACTGATGAATTAGAATATCATTTTCTTTATGGTAAGAAGTTGAGCACTTCAAACATACATCTTGATTATCAATTAATTCCTACTTGCTACACCTCTGCTTTTCTTAATGTTGCTAAAAATTTTTCATCTATCACTCTAATCGAAGCTTACAAATTACACTAACGCTATTCTAATATTTATTCATATTTTATACAATAGCTGTGTACAAATTTGCACATATTGGCCAGAAAAAGTACCATCTAGGCTTAAACGTTTTTGGCAAAGCAGGTATGCTGACTTTTTCTTATCACTTCCCATAACATGATAAGTAGCATATAAAGTAACAGCTTAACACACACATATACTCTTTTTTTTTTTTTGATAGAGCTGATAGGAAGGAATGATATCGTATCAAGATATATATTTATGAAAACCGGAGTTTTTCGTGCTAGGAAACAGGTTTCCTCGCACATACAAGTTTGGGCAAACTGTAAAAAAGCTCCATGTAGTAGTAAGTCGCCTATTCATCATTGTTAGCCGACATTATAGGCATAGAAACATATTTTTATTGAATCAAATAAAATATTAAATTACTATTTTTTTACTATTAAATGATAATATTAGGGGATTTGAATGAGCGCGTGTTTAAAAAGCTTCTTCATAACTTTCGATCGTATTATGTGAGATCAAGTCAAGCAACATCCCAAACATCAATCAATAGTAAGATTAAAAGAACTGCGTCAGTAGATTTGTATAATATGAACGATCAAGTAGCTTCAAAAAGCTCAATGGGTGCGAAATTGCAAGATAAGAGCGTGGGTGAAGGAGGCTCCAAAATTCAAATTAAGAGCGAATCTGCTGTACCAAGCACATTTGCGATAACAAAACCTTGTCCAAGTTTACCGCCAGAGCCTACAAATGATGATTTTGGGGTTTTTGAAGCTGTAAAGCCAGTACCTGAAAGCATGGAGATGGAAGATTGTGATTTCGAATACTTGAGATGCGTGTTTGGCGTTTATGACGGTAATCAACCGAATATGTCGCAGCGATATGGGCTTTGTAAAGCCAGTAAAGAAGAAAGACCAAGTAACAATACAAGCAAAAAAGCTTTAATGAGTATGAGTATGGATACGTACATTTCCAACATGTTTTCTGCTGATAATGCTGATTCTTTGAACGCATTGAAGGCTCAGTCAGGAATAAATGATTCAAGTATGCCAGGCAAAAAAATCCTTCCTTTATTGAGCTCAGGTAATTGTGAATATTTAGGTAATAATATATCTTTCATGCAACAATTGAACTCGATTACGCAAAACAACAATCACAACTCAGAAAAAATTTTGTACTATGATACTTGCAAGCATAATGTAATTAATCAAAAGAACGTTGGGTTCATTAGCAACTTCACTGAAGTAAACCCTAATTCTCACAGTTCAGTAGTAGAAGCATTTGCTAGTTCGAATTTGCTAAACTCAAATAGCCAAGCTATATTGCCAAAAATCGAACCTGATACATTACCATCACTGCCTACTCAAGCCTCTCTATATTTGCAAAATTTACTTGACATTCAACAACAGAAGCACCAGAATCATGCAAATAATAACGATCATATGAGCCATGAGAATAGCTACGCAAACCTGTCTGGAATATCAAATAACAATAACAATGATATTGCTACCAGCAATAAAAAAAGACTTATACCGGCACTCAAGACAAAACCACCGCAGCCACTAGCTATCCGAAAAAGTATCAGCTTCAAACAAAAGCCAAAACCAAAGCACACAAGCTCGTTGTTGGTTAGAAGAGCAATTTCAGACAAAAAATTCAAAAGTTTGGCAATGAAAGAGTCTAGCGGCATTAAAACAGAAGCTGATCTGTACCATAACGTTGAAGAATTTAGTTACAGTGGCTTTGTAGATACTAAGTACTCGCATCCTCCGTTACCGCCACAGCTGTCTACCAGTAAAAAAAATAGCGATATTGTATCCGCTTACAATAGCAGTTATACTGCATGGCCAACCCCAAACTTGCAAAACACAGGCGGTAAATTTGACTTTTATCCTAGCAGCGCAAACAGCACCAAAGCTTACACAAACAATTCGCCATTTACCCAAAATTTTAGCGATTCTGCAAACCTACAGCTCCAAGTCAGCCTCGATTCCTCGAACACTCAATCAATCGACAATAATATTTTCAATAAACAATCGACACTATCTAACAATAATAATACTAATTCTATTGATTTCTTAGGCAGCTCTCAATTTAACTCCACTAGAAATTCGCTTGATATAAATACAAGCTATGACATTAGCAGTCTTGGAAACAACAATCCATTTATACAAGACGTTAACAAGAGTTTAGGTGGAACTAATAGTCGGATGAATTCGCTTATTGGATTATCACGATCTTCAACGTTGTGCAACAATAGCTCAACAACGGAACACGCTTCAAATCCACAAAACTTCAATGCAAACAACCATTTATACAGCATTGATCAGTTGAAGGAAATATGCGGTTTGAGCAACAATTTGCACGCTACTCCAGGATTGGAGAAAACTATCAGTATGCCTATTAAGAGCATTGATAATAGCAGTGTATTAGGGCTAGATTTGCTCAATTCGAATGATAGAGGCGCTGAAGGCTTATACAATAACACAATGGACTGCAGTAGTGTATTTAACTTTGACATGAACAGCAGCCCTTTCATAAGACAGAGTACCAGCTTTGCGAAATCTAGCAACAAATATACTCATGCCCAAAACAGCGAATGGAGTGATCAAAACCTAGACTGTCTAAGCAATGTAAATTATTTTTCGACAAACTTGTTGTCTGTAGATAGCTTTACAAACAACTCGTCGCTCAATAGCCCTATGGACTTTGCTTTTGAAAAAGCGTCGCTATTGAGTACAGGATATGAGAACATTCCACTAAACGACACGCAGCTCATAAGAAATGGAAACGATGAAGAGACGTCAATAAAATCAAAAAGGACTTCAGAAATACTAAGTGACAAAATCCTTGACAGCATGCTGTTTTCAGATAGTTACTACTCATAATGACGATATCACAAAGACTCCACAAAACACAATTAAAAAGTGATAAATTTAAAAATAACGAATTGAAATAGTATAAATATTTTATTGATTTTTATTTGATAATATACAAAAATTTAGAGATTTAATAAAATGAGATCGGAGGATATCTAAATTATAATAAAAGTAAAATTAGTAAACTGCAAAGATAAGTAAAGCAAAGATTGAAGTATAAGGTTCAGTAAACCAATGTCGTCAAATATTATTTTCAGACGGCACTTCCTATATTTTTTTATGCTATGGTATAAATCATCATGATAAACAATGAATTATTAATAAAAGAAACACTCACAATTAACTAATGAAAAATGATTAATAGTATTTATTCGAGGAAAACAGATTCCTAAAAATAGAATTAAAAACACTATTAATAATTGAATTTTAAATAATGCATTTATAATTGTTTATGATTTTGTTCAGACTTCTAAGGAAGGAAAATAGTTTTGGCCATCATCATATAAACCGCTTGGTTTATATTATAGAGGAAACTGCGAATTAAAGATATCATCATATGAATAGATAACAAGTGATTGTAACCATAAACATACCTTGGAAATAAATACTGGCTGATATAGTGAAAATACGGATGATTGCGAAAAGAATGTCTAAAAATAACAAAAACGAAGAACATTAGATATCGGTTTAAATGAAAAAGAAGTGAGATTATGGTTGAAAGGTAATTCAGTAAAGTATACTGGCAAGTATTGTGTCTCAGCAAGACACGCATTAGTTTCACCATGGTCGATAAGTGGTGGGAAATGCACAAAAAAATAACATCATCATAAATAGAAGAGATTAAAGTAGATTCTTACAATTCAGATCGCGCCAAAAACCCATATGAAATGAGATAAAATTACAATTATATATGTGATGACAACTCACAAGCATTGGCAACAATCACGAACTGGTCAGAAAATCAAACAAAGATGTTTGATCCCTGTCAGCGCATAGATATAGCTAATGGAAGTGAGTAAATCATAATGATATGTTTATCTATGAGTATTGAGAAAATGCTTGCTATTTATACTTTTCCAATCTCCATTAGTTTCGCAAACAATCAAGATAAAAAAAAATTTTACAGCAAACTTAAATCTAACCCCTGTTAGCACCCAACCCAGCTCGACCAATAATCTTCTATTAGCTATAAGCCCTATTCAAACATTCTCTACGCTTCCAACTACCTGGCATTCGCCCACAATAAAGCTCGCCTATATTCAACATCTTGGTGTGCCAAATCATTCCTTCTCGTTCCATTTTATTCCATAGAAACCATCTAATTTCACTTATCGATATGCTTAGCCAATAACTAGCATAATCAGTGTCATTAGAATAAACGCTGATTAATTATCCAATGATCAAAGTATTAAGATAAATGTTTGGTTGTTTTTTGCAGTTGGCTGTATCTTGAGTCTTGATTTAGATAATTTGTCCAAACATAATGGTCCAAAGGCATAATAATCATTTTCTTTTTACAATAGTTTTAGTCTCAGTAGCAAATAAGTGAATTTCGTAATAAAAACATTTCCTCTGTGGTTGGTTATGCGAGGCTTTATCGACTTGGGTATATAAAACTCAGACTAAAAATATTTTAGTCATAAGCGGAGTTAGTTTACGAGTAGAAAGAATAAGTTTATTTCTCTTTATCGCCTCTCATATTCCTGAACACATTTAAAATTTTCTAATTGGGCTGATTATTTTAGTAATTTGAAAGCCAATACAAAAGCCTAAACTTCTTCCTAATCACATTCTCATTATAAACAAATTTTCTATTCATTTTCAAGAATTTAATGTTCAAAATACGCAATTGGTTTTTTTCTGTTAGTTATGATACTACAAACAGCCAACTTGTTTTCTCGCTTAGAAAATGCACTACAATACTTTTATTTTCTTTAAACCCCTATCTAAACTTGGAAATCGTATCTGTAAAAGTTAAGCTACAATCAATTTAGATGTTAAAGTTTGCTTTCATGTAATTACTTGTTATCAAAACTTAATCCTAGTCACTGAGCTTACTTAACCCTTTCCCGCCAAAAACTATTAAAAAACCAATTTATTAATTGATTTAGTTTTTAAAAGTGAACTTAGTATTCACTGTTATATTACAATAAAACAGTACATGAATGAATCTGGGAATTGAAGTATTTTTATTGAATATTGATGAACATATTTCATATATCAAAAACAGTCTACTGCCCTTGAAAGGTTTTACTAGATATTCTTCTAATAAACTCGTAATATTTTAAACTCTTTCACGGGCAGTAGACTATTTTTTATCTACCAAATATACCCAACTGCATTCAATATTTATAATATAATTTTGAGATACGTGTAAGTGTTCGTTTGTTGAAGAATAGCAGCAAATAATAAAAAAGCCTATAAATAGCTGGCGAATCAAGAAATCCATTTTTTTAAAGAGCGTTGGACGGGAAACGGCTAATTTATTAATTTTTTTGCAAAATTTTTCAAGTATACACCATTTTCGCAAGAATAACCTACTGAACGTAATCTGTCTAGCCAGTTATAGTGTAACGCATCTTACACATATAGCCGACTATTATTTATTTTAAAAAAAAAAACAAAATCCAACCCAAGCACAAAAAATTCTTTGATTATTTAAATTCCAACAACCTTCAAAAAATGAATTCATTGATTCATTCATGGTTTATATGTAACCCTAGTATTGTTGTTATTATACAACTTTACTAAAATAAAACGAAACGAAACTCACTATTAAATATTAATAATTGAATAAAATTGACTGTATTGGTAGGCCAAAAAAATTCTACTACCCAGGATAGGGTTAACTCTGAAACTAGTTAAATTAGTAGTTCAGAATTAAAATACACAAAACAATTTATAGTTATGGTTAATATTTTATAAATTGAAACAAAAGTACCATACTAAAGTTTTTAATTATTGTATAAAATATTAAAATACATTTAGCCAATTATATGTTATAATAAATGATTTACGGTTTAATAAATATAATATAAGTTTTGAATCTCTTTAATATCAATTTAAATTACTATTGAACCATTAATAAAACAATTAAATTATAATTAGTAGGTCAATGTTAATTATCTATAAAACTTTTAAAATATCTGTTATCATGTCTTGAATCATAATATACACTATGGAGTTTTAAAAATATATGAAATTTTTGGTGTCAATTGTATCAAAAGTGACATTTTCGACTCTCAAAAATAGATGAACAAATATAAATACGACAGTATAATAAAATATAAAATACGAGTATTTATTGATTTATTTAGTTTAATTGTATTTTTTTTATTTAATTTCATTTAATTTAATTTTTTAAAACAATAAAAATGAAGTGTAAAATTACCACCGATGAAGACCGAAGCGGAATTATTACTAGCCATTTGAAACAAGTCTGCTAAGAATACATCAGAGAATTTAAATATTAAAAAAAATACTTTTGAAAATTTATAAAATTATTATAAAAAGTATCAATAACTGATTCAAAGAATAAACGTGATGCAAAAAATATAAAAATTGTGCTCGTGAAACATTTGAACCTGCAGTAGATTCAATAAAAGAGGCTACAGATTTTTATAATAAAATCACAATAGCTTCTAAAGCAGATACATTTCTTGAATATATCAATGAGCTTATTTTAGACCTATCAAGTGGAAGCGTTTAGAAAGGAGCATTAATTATGGATGATTTTACATTTCATAAAAACAAACTAGTTTAAAAATTCATAGAAAATTCTGAATTAAACATACATTATTTAATCACATAGCCACTTTAGTTAAACCCTATTGAAAGCACATTTTCAAAGCTAACGTGATATTTAGATACTCAAAAGCGTATTGATGAAATTGATATTTTTGAAAAAATATATGAATGGGTTAATATTAATTATAAAGAATATTGTAGTGGCTATTATAGAAAAATGAAAAATTATTCGGTTTATTTATCAAGAGAAATAATCGAGCAATGGTATTTCACATATTAATTACTAAATATAGCTTTATATAGTTTTATTTTTTAAAGCTTCAATTAATAATTATTTATAAAGTAGTATAATTTAAAACTGATATTAATTGATAATAAGTATAGATAAAAAGAATAAAGTGGGAAATAATATTTGGAATTAATTATTTCACTTCAAGTGATCATTTCTATATTATTTAGTTAATTTCTTACGTATTAGCTAATCGGATTTATTCTAAAAAAAATTTTAATTTTTTTGATTTATTGAATAGAAGTAATTTATATTTATTAATCTATTAATCATTAAATCGGCTAACCGATTTACTTTTTTATTGTTTTTGCAATCTATCAGAACATCCTATTTCCTCCTCTCATATAATCCTCGAATTTTATATTTGAAGAATAATATTATAGATAATAAATATATGTTTATATTTCTTTTTTGAGATCAGCTCCCTCAACACAATTTTGGATGACCCTCTAAGAGTAGTGACTTCCTATGCTATTGTATCAAAGATGCGATCTAAAAAGAGAGTGCATCTAAATTATCATTTCTACTATAATCTTGACCAAATAAGTGGTGATTATATCCCATTATGGGTGCAAAGAAATATTTGGGATAAAATTATCGGGATTCAAAGATTCTTTGATGAATTATTTAGTACGATTACGAAATTGATTGGTTGCGATGACACTTAATGCAAATATAAGAAGGAAAATCAAATTTTTTTGACTTTGGTTGAAAATTTTGTGTTTAATCAACCATTGGCAAACAAATATTATTAAAGGGTAGATCCTAAAGTCTTATAGAAATTTAATGCTTAATTATAATATTTAAAATACATACATACCCACATATAAAGGAAATTTTTTCAAGTTTTTAAACACAGTTAAAGAGACTTCTATTCCCATTGGTAATATTTTAGATATGAAAATGCTGGTGATTAAAAATGCTTCCAAGTTGAGTAATAATTTAAAAAAATTTTTAAAATTAATCTCAACCAGTGTAATACAATTTATTTTTATATTTGAGAATACTGTATTTATAATGCACTATTCTAACATTCCTAGCTTATGCAACTACTGTAAATCGATAGAACACAAGCACAAATGATTGTGAAAAAACTATAGAAAAAGAAAATTTCAAGGGCTATAGGCTTATAAAGTTTTACTTATTTAGAACGAAGGCGATTCAGAAGTAAAAGAAGTAAAAGGTAAAAAATAGAGAATAAGAATAAGAATAATATTTTTGAGATAATCCAAGGACGAAAACAAGCGCAAGGAATAGGAGTATGATATTAATAAAAAAATATACGTCGAAATGCTTAGACTTATCTTGAAATTGACTGATCTCTGGTTTATATACATAGACTTTTATTTAAGACAATTAAAATAAATGAATTTTTTTAAAAATAAGATTGAATTGATAAAAATTTAATGGGAAATCAAGAATATAATCGACAGATTGGTGCAATTAGAATCAAGCCCATTATAGAAATAAAAATAAAAGAAATGAATTTTAAAACTCTATAAAACTCTAATCTATATACCATTATCATGAAAAAAGGTGCCTATAATTTTAGCTACTCTAAAATTTTTAGTTCACAATAGGTTACACTCTAAAGATGAAGACGGAAAGTCGGGGAATAAAAAATTTTAAAAAATCGGTCAAAGAAAGTAAGTTTAAAAATATCAGCACCCCAGTTACAGAATTTATAAAAAGTTAAAATAAAGAAAAAATGACTTTGAACCGAACACATGTATCTAAGTATAAGTTTGCCTCAAATTCTGACTCTACAAATAAACATAGCCCTTCAAAAAATAAAAAATACTGTCAATTTATAAAATTTTCCCTCTGATGAAAATGTTTCTTTGTTCAAAAAACAAGAATTTAAAAACTCTACTAAACCAAATTTAAGAGAAAATGTAAATTTTAATAAAATGGAGCCATATCTATTTTTAACTCTGAATATTAATGATTCAAAAATAAAACCTAGGAAAATTTTAATTCAATGGAAATTGATATACCTTATTTTAGTAGTAGCAGAAATACCAAAAGCTAAAGTCAAAATTA
>LSSN01005567.1:0-10722 GCA_001970855.1 Smittium culicis | reverse complement strand
AATTATTTTCAGCCAATAATAATTTTTTCGCGTTAATTTTTGATTTTTTCGCCGGTACCTCGAGAGCGTCCAATGTCCACTGTGCTGTGATCGGAATGTGATCGGAGAGGTCTAAATATTGGTTTACCGTTCACCAGTTTGGGCGGCTGCTGAGCCCAGCATAGTATATGTGGTCGATAATTCGGCCATCAGCGTTCTTATTGTACCTCATCCCAGTCGAGTTGGTCACTTTTGCATGTTGGAACCCAGTTCCAAGCTTCAGAGTAAACTTTTTTGAGGCCGGGGTGTCCATATTGTAGTCCCCCAGCAGTATATGTTTGTTGAATTTTTTATTACATTTTTTATAGTGGTCCAAAAGCTCGGAAATCGCCCGCTTTTTGCGAATTCCGGCGTTTGGGAAGTGCACATTTGTGACCAAAAGCGTGAATTTATCACCATTTTTGGTGCGCCCAGAGACTATTCCAGATAGCCAAGTTGGTCCTGCTTTAAATTCGCTAATTTCTAGTCCAATGTTATTTTTTACTGCCAGCAGTAGACCGGTGCCGCCTTTGGCGTGATCGGCTTTCGCCACTATACATGTGTATCCTGGTATGCGGCAGCGGTAAGTTTTTTTCGTTAAGAATGTTTCCTGGAGTGCCAGGATATCGGGCTTAGCACTATCCGACTTTGAAAAATTCAGATAGTGCTCAAGTTCCTCTTAAACACTCTTTATGCCTCGTATATTGTAGGTCATAACCGTTAGAGTGTTGTTTTTTGAGCAATTTAATTTTTGTTTTTTTTGGCCACTTAAATTGGCGGATCGAAATTTTTTATTTTTTTCGCGCCTAATTTTCGCGCCCAGAGATTTTTCAATTGATTTTATTTCAGTTTTTGATAAGTTGATTTTTTGGTGGTCAATGGAGTGAATTTCGTGCCTCCATCGGCCATTGCGTTGTCTTAGTTTTTTTTACTGTAAACTGATGGTCTTTCAGAGTGCTATTGAGCACTATATACTTTTTTACAGTATCTTTTTTGAGTTCTTGGACGTTGAGAACCAAGAATTTATTGACATTTATTTGGAGATTTTTTTAGTTTTTTTGACATTTTATAATTTTTTTAGAGATTTTTTGATTCATATTATGTGTTGAAGATTTTATGATCGTCATCAGTACTCTATATCAGAGATTTCCTGATGTTCGGCGTCAGATTCAGGCTCTATAGCAGCTTTATTGCTTCCTGGAGGCGCCTTGTCTACATTTGAAACGAATTGATTAAATGCTTGATGTGATATTTGCCCCATTCTGGCTTTTGCTGCAATCAAAGCGTGCGCTGATGGGGGGCTATACCCATCAGAATCGCTTTTAGGGCTGGGATTAGGGGGTATGAACTCTTTTTTTATCTCGATTGGCGAGCTCATATCACTATCTACCGAGATATCGGAGAAATCATCACTATTAATAGTGGATTTGGCTGTTCTTTTGATTATAGATTGATGATTGTCGTCATCACTGCCATCAGATTCGGTATCATCACCTGATGATACTTTTTCATTAGTGCTGGGAGGCATCACAGGAGAGAGAGAGAGAAGATATACTTATTGTTAAAAAACGTTTTTATTCAGAGATGTGACGTTTTTGAACTCGATTGATTGTTAGAAATAAAACTAATAGTGTGTAATTACGATTTATTTATTAAAATAAAACAAGTAATTTTAATTAAGTTTTTTTTGGATTCTATTTAATGTATACTTTCTTTTGTTTAAATTCTGGCATATTTAGGTTTTAATTCAATAAATTTGCTGAATTAGTGTCATTTTAATGCATAATATATAAATTAATTTGTATCATAAAAAAAATAGTTGAATTATTTAAGCTAAAAAATATAAAAGCATCTTTTTATTGGTTAACTTAAAAAAAATTCTTATAAATATCATTACAGACAAAATAGATTTTTTAATTTATCGTTTCAAAAGTAATATTTTCTGCTTTAGTTACCAACTTTCAACAAGTTGTGGAATATTGTGATGTTATCGATATCAAGAGTACTTTGGGCACTGGCATTTGTAGGTGCAGTTTTCGAGGGTTTAGATTTTGAAACCCTGGTATTTGTAGGTGCAGTTTTCGAGGATTTAGATTTTGAAGCCTTGGTATTTGTAGGCGTAGTTCTTGAGATTTTGGATTTTGGAGCTTTTGAGACGGTTTTTACAGCACCTGTTCTTGAAGCTCTTGAGACTGTTTTTGGGGCTCGTGAGACGGTTTTGGTTGGAATAGCAGTTTTTTGAAGTTTTGATCTAGGGGATCTTGATACAGGTCCAGCGATTCCAGCTGATCTATTAGTTCTAGATTTTATACCTGAGTTTACTTCGCGTTTAGCTAATGGTGATGGTGTTGGCTGTCTAAATACTCTAGTTCTTAAGACTCTTGATTTTGGAGCATTTGTGCGGGTACCAGTTGGAATTTGACGGGTTCTTGGTGATCTTGAGATTGTTCCTGAAGCTCTAGTTTTTGAGGCTCTTGAAACAGTTCTTGGAGCTCTTGAGACAGTTCTTGGAGCTCTTGAGACTGTTCTTGAAGCTCTTGAGACGGTTCTTGAAGCTCTTGAGACGGTTCTTGGAGCTCTTGAGACTGTTCTTGAAGCTCGTGAGACGGTTTTGGTTGGAATAGCAGTTTTTTGAAGTTTTGATCTAGGGGATCTCGATACAGGTCCAGCGATTCCAGCTGATCTATTAGTTCTAGATTTTATACCTGAGTTTACTTCGCGTTTAGCTAATGGTGATGGTGTTGGTTGTCTAAACACTCTAGTTCTTAAGACTCTTGATTTTGGAGCATTTGTGCGGGTACCAGTTGGAATTTGACGGGTTCTTGGTGCTCTTGAGATTGTTCCTGAAGCTCTAGTTTTTGAGGCTCTAGAGACAGTTCTTGGAGCTCTTGAATAAGTTCCTGAAGCTCTAGTTCTTAATGCTCTTGAGACTGTTCCTGAAGCTCTGGTTCTTAAGGCTCTCGATATTGTTCTTGGAGCTCTAGAAGCAGTTCTAGTGGGAACAAATGTACGAGTACGAGCTAAGTTAGATCTAACTATCTTATTTCCTGATCTAGACCGTCTCTTTTCGACTTTGACAGCTGTGGCGTTTCCTAATTTTTTATCTGTTGTAGATTCTATTTATGTTAAAATTTAAAAACGATATTAGTTTTATGTATATATCTAGATATTTATAACAGTTTTATAAAAGCATTATACATACTGGAGCCGGTATTTTTGCTTTTATTGAAAAGATTAAAGAATCTTCTTTCCTTTCTGTATGTTGGTTTTCTCTCGCGGTTTGCTGATGATTTTGAACCATAGACCGATTTAGTGTTAGCGGACCAAGTTTTTGATTTATCGAGGATCGTAGCTGTAGGTCTATAAAACTGTGAAACATCAACAGGTCTAGAATGATTGACAACCAAAGATCTTGCATTGGTGCCATCGGTAGAGCCGCAAATGGCTCCCAGGGCGAAAGTAATGGCAGAAATAATTACAATTTTCATTTTTATAGTATAAAAAGCGTAAATTTATAAAATATGCAGATATGTTTGAAAAGGAAAATAAATAACTTTTATAGATATATATATTGCAGTTGGTTTTTAAAAAGTTTATATGACATTTACGCTTTTATATTTTATTTTCAAAACTATTTTTGTTAGCTCAAAATTTCTTCTATTTTTTAGCTGTGGCTACAAAATCGCTCTTAAGTTTTATATGTTATATAATCTACAATAACTAATTATATTAAATTATAAAATCTTTAGCATTTAAAATATTTCTATTAATAAACCATGAGCTTAAAAACATACTGATATTTGTAATCTTGAAAAATTACATATTTATTGGCTGTCACAAATAGAAGAGTGTGATAAACTGTTGAACTTTAATAATAGTAGGCTTAATATACATATTTTATGTGATAAAGTAATCGAGATTAATAATGATAGATTAATTAGAAAGCAATTAATAATTGGATTATTAACCGGCATTACGATACTATTATTCTTTTATAGTTTATCTATTAGCCTCTAAAATTTTATTTTTTCAATTTATTACCATTTTTATTCTCATTAAACACACAATAAATTACACGTTTATATAACGCCTATAACCCTAACACTCTTTAAAAAAAATCAATTTAATGATTCGTTTTTGATTTATAAGAAAGTTTATTATTTCTGCTATAATACAAAATACCAATATTTCATTAAACCTCTGAATTATTGTATTTTAATTTTTCACAGTTGGATATATTATGTAGACCAAAAATAATCTACCGCATATGAAAGGGTTAAAAAAATACAGTTTATTTATTCGTTTATGATTTATGAGTATATTTATTATTGATAGTTATTTACAATAAACTTATAAAAGAGATCTCAGCGGAATTAAAGCATTTTATTGAATGCTTTTGGCTATATTTTGTACGTCAATAACAGTCTATCGCCAGCGAAAGGTATAGATCGTCTAACATTTGCCTTGTTAACCCTTTCCCGTGTGGTAGACTATTTTTGATCTTGTAAATTTAGTAAATTATATTCATTAAAAGTAAATTATTTCCGAAGCCTTTCGAATCATTGTTATATTGTAATATAGCTGCAAATAATAATTATACTAATAAATCATAAACAAATCAAGAGTTTGATTTTTTTCAAAGAGTGCTGGACGGGAAAGGGTTAAATGATTTAGATATTTACCTAAAATAAAATTAACTCCTTACCGATAAAATGAAAATAATTTAGAAATAAGTTCTAGAGATCTTTATCAGTTCATAAAAATTCTATTTGTTATATAATACTCGGATAGCTCATGAATTTAGCAAAAGTATTTACTTGATTATTCTCAAATATTTAGTTATAATTCAATACAATATTTTATACAATTGAATACATTTTTTATAACTTAGTAACAAATCTTAGAAGCTCTTCAAAAGTTTACTTGGTCTATAATTTGTATAAATCAAGAACATTTCAAGAAATGGCGCCTATTATTAAGGAAAACATTTCTAATAGCATAAATTTTTTTGCTTAATTTTTCCTTAATGTGTATCCTTTATTTTAGATTCAATTAGAAAGTATCGTCGAGTGGTTTACATGGCACAACAATAGATTTTTGTAATTCACATAAGAAAATATAACTTCAAAGAAAAAAAGCTCCAATTCCCCTAGAATATCCCAAAATATATTATTTTCTTAATAACTTAAGCTATTTTTACTATAACATAATTGATATACTTATAAAATGGAGCATCCGATTCGAAAAACGGTCTATTCCGATAATTATATAAAATGAAATATTAAAGAAAAAGAACCGCTTCTCTGATCCATTTCCCAGGCGATAGAATTTTTACTATAAATTAAAATTGTCAAATTGGTTTCAGTAATAATAATAAAATTATGAGGAGGATTTATTTAATGGTATTTCTTTACCCTTTCATGGGTGGTGACTATTTTTGGACCATAAATATAGCCAACTGCGTTAAATGAAAAACGATTAGTTCCTAGGCCTAGAGAGATATTGGTATTTTGCAAAATGGGAGATTATTTGGAGATGAAGAACTTGTAACATTAAATTTTTCCTGCTCATAATAGTTTAATTTTAAATCATATTAGATAACTGTATCGAATGAATTAAATAATATACTTATTAGCTCTATCTAATTCAGATAAGCAAATAGAATTTCCAAGAAAAAAGGTTTCGCTTCTTTTAACCCTTTCCCGAGCGGTAGATTATTTTTGACCCAAATATATAGCCAACAGAATTCAGATAAAATACTTTAATTCCGAGATTTTAAACGATATTGGTATATTACATAATAACAGCAAATAATAAACTTGTTTATAAATCGTAAACGAATCATAAAATTGATTTTTTTAAAGAGTGTTGAACGGGAAAGGGTTAAGAAGATCCCAGATATCAGCAAATAGTAAATTTCATTATTAATCGTACACGAATCATAAAATTAATTTTTTAGAAGAGTGTTGGACAGAAAAGGGTAATTTATTAACCCTTTCACGCGCAGTAGACTATTTTTGACCCACCAGATATATCTAACAGCGTTCAATTAAAATGCTATAATTCCGAGGCATTGAGAATCATTGAATAATGTAAAATAAAATCAGATGATAAAATTTCTTATAAATCACTATCGAATCATTAAATTGAATTATTTAAAGAGTATTGAACGGGAAAGGTTTAACCGTCTCCCGGCTAACACTATTAACCCTTTAACGGGCAGTAGACTATTTTTGGCCCACCAGATATAGCCAATGATGCTCAGTTATAAATCCTTAATCCCCAGGAATTAAGAATTATTACCCTGCTGTATAATTACAGCAAATAATAAATTTACTTATAAATCATAAACGAATCATAAATTTTATTTTTTTAAAGAGCGGTGGACGGGAAAAGGTTAAACCTTTCCCAGGAAGTAAACTGTCTTTGACCCATCAGATTTAGCCAACTGAGTTCAAATATAATCATTTAATTCCTAGACCTTAAGAAATGTTGGTAATTTGTAAATATCAGCAAATAATAAGATTACTTATAAGTCATAAGCGAATCTAAAATTATTTAGTTTTAAGTGTGTTATATGGGAAAGAGCTAATAAAATCAAATTTAATTATTCTTTTATGATTTAAAATAAAGTTTGGTATTTTCTATTATTACTCAATAATCAAATGGTTCTAAAGGCTTCGGAATTAAAGTATAATTTTATAATACAGTTTTCACATTAGGTCGATCAAAATTAGACTTTCCGCCCGGGAAACGGATAAGCTTATAAAAAAATATATAATTAATCATAAACGAATCAATTAATTGATTTATTCAAATGCCGTCGTACTGCAAAGAGATAATCCTTCCATAATGGTAGAAATTTTTTGATCTATGAAACATTACCAATTGAATCCGAAAAAAATAATAAAATTCCAAGTCTGTAAAAATTATTGGTTTGATTTAAATATCTGAAATTAATAAATTTAATTATAGATCATAAGCGAATCAATAAAATCGTTTTTTTAAGAGCGTTGAACGGAAAATGGATAAATAGCAGATAAATGTTAAAAACCATGGTAAAAATATGCAAATTTTTAAATAGTTTTGAAATTTAGATGATAATCCAATTATTTAATTTTTAGAATTTTTTTGTGCAAGATCCCTTTGAAAGTCTAAATGTAGAATTTATAAAAATAATTTATATTTAGTGCATTTATTTACCCCCTTTCAAGGTGGTATATTGTTTTTTATCTACCAACGCGACCTTTTGCGTTATAAAAAAGTATCTTAAGACCAAATTTCGCAAAAAATGATAACTTTTTATGAACAAAAAACATATAATAATATTACCACTTTTAAAGATATAAACTTTTCAACAAATTCATTTTTTTAAAGAATTTTGAACGAAAAAGAGTTTAAATATCTTTTAAAAATTATATTTCCTGAATTTTTGGAAATATACTATAAAAAATAAATTTTTGATCAAAAAAATTAGAAAAATAATTATTTTTATATTTTGTTAAATTTGTTGTAATATCATACTTAATTGAATATTATTAACCCTTAATTTTCTAATACTTTTAAAAAATATTTTAGCGCGTGAGATTATTTATAATACTATCAGCTTTATTTACTAGCCATTTTATTTGGTGTTTTGATATTAGATAGAAATATTAGTTATTTATTAAGAATTTATTTGAAAGAACTATCTAATCGGTATTTTAAATAGTGGTAAAGTAGATTAGTTTGAAAAAGTAGCTAGCAAAAATTCTGTCTCATGAAATAACCTCCCATATATTTATTAGTTAACGGTTTATAAGTTTTTTAATTATGTTTAATAACCTCCCTGAGGCAAAAAAAAAAAAAGCGGTTTATAAATATTAATTTTTTGCTGTTTAATACCAGCAAAACACCATTTGATTAAGTATTGGGACTAAGTTATTTTATTTTATGCCATTTGTACGGTATTGAAGATCTTAATTATTCTACCATTTGGGAAAGAATAATACAGTTTAAAATTCACTGTTAAAAAAAAATTTTATAAATAGCATATTATACTTTTGATCCTTTAGCCCTTTCCCACCCAACATTATTGTAATGTATATATTAATAGATTCATTATGATTTATAATTACAATTGATAATTACTGATAATCTATAATATACCAATTATTTATTGATATTTGGAATTAAGCTATTTTTATAGTATCCAGTTGGATAAATTTTGTAGATCAAAAACAGTCTATTTCCGGAAAAGAGCTAATAATCAATAAAATATTTCAGTTTAATTTTGATTTGGGAGATTCTGAACAATGAAAGATCTTTGTTGCAGCTTGAAATTATTGAACCGAATATTTTAAAATTTAAATAATTTCGAAAGGAATTTTGATTTTTTTATTTACTCGTATCATTTAAAAAGTATTATTTTAAAAAAAAACAATCGTAGTATTTCTATTTTGAATAATAAATACTTATAAACTTTTTACACTATAATCCAATATGCCTAAAAGCGCTCTCATCTTTTAGAATCTGCCATATTTTTTGGAATTTAAATGATTTTGGAATGTTAAAAGTTACTTATATTGTTTTTAGGATAAACAAAATTATAACTGAAAGTAAAATTATAATTACTATTTATTTTAACTGGGACGCTTGCGAATATCTTCAATAATTCGATTAAATATTAATAATGTAGTCTATATCACTATCGATTTCCCGGAAAGTAGGCTATATTTGACCTAAAAATATAGCAACTATATTCAATAAAAAATTTTAATTCCGAGAATCAAACATTTATTGGTTTAAAATAATAATAGCAAATAATTAATTGGTTTATAAATCACATAAGAATCAGAAAATCGTTTTTTTACGAGTGTTGTATGGGAAACTTATAAACTGTCAAATAATAAATTCGCTTGTCTACTTTGTTCTAATGTTAAGTATCAACTAATCAGTTTTAGCCAATAAAATATATCTTTTAACACATCTAGTTCTTGCTACAGTTATTACCACGTTTTTTCTTTAATAAATTACATTGTGAGAAATTCAACTTGGTGCTTATCATTTCAGTAAAACTATAGACTAGATATTAAATTGACTGTAAATATTTAGCAAATAGTAACCTTGGTCCATTTATTATATTCTCATAGCTATAGTAAAACTTACAGTAATGCATAAAAGCTTATTTTAAGCGATATGGGGGATTCTGGACGAAAAAATCACTTTGTTGCAGTTTAATTTAATTGGCTTGGGAATTGTAAAATGTAAATATTATTGAAAGTATTGAAAAGGCATTTTGATTTTTCTATTTATTCTTTTAATTATTAAATTTTTATTTAGCTATAAAAAAGAAAGATTTTGCTCATTGGCAATTAATCGATTATGCGATTTTATTCACTGTGATACTTTACACTATAAATAGACTCCTTCATAAAGAATCTCCCATACAATCACTTTTGATAGACTCGGACCATTTCCGTGAATTAAAAATAATAATAATAATTAAACTAAAATAGTAGCTTTCATTAACTTTATGGCAATACAATGGTGATTATTTTGAATATGTGGACTTATTATGTTAAAGTTATCTTTTTTACAAGCTTTACTTTATTAGTAAATAAATTTTAAATGATTGCAAAGATCAGTTAACCGTTTCTTGTAACACACTCTTAAAAAAAATTGATTTTTTTAACATTATTTCAAATAAATTATTTAAAATTCTTTTTTTTTAATTACTGAATTTTATTGGTACGATAACAATAAAATAAAATGTATAATAAATTTAAAAATATTAAATTTGATGCAAGGCATAAAAAAATAATATTCTAATTCTAATAAATTCTTCTGCTGGTCTACTGGCTGCGTACCTTAAGGTATATGTGATCAATTTACCAACCAAAAGATCCACCCAGGCATTGCTTCAAGTAGAATGGATGACTGAAGTTACAATCAGTCATTGAATTAAGCTCGTTCCAACAAAATTGAATTCGTTGAGATCATTGAGCTCCTAGTCAGAGCCTACATCTAACAGGATTAATAAAAAATAGGCTCCTACCCAAACGTGGGAATGCAATACTTGGCTCTCCTACAACAAGAAGATAAACGGCTGAGTTCCGTAATGCGTCGAACGCTGGATTATTTATAATTAAGAACATTATTTAGAATCAAGTATGTTATTTATAATGATGTTTATTATTTTCAGCTAATCTAAAATATACCAATAAATGCTTAATTCTATGAATTAAAATGTTTTTAATGACTCTAGTTAGCTAAATTTGAGGATCAAAATTATTTTACAATCCTGGGAATCGGTTAATAGTTAATAAAATATATTTTATCAATTAAAATAACTAGTTTCAAAACTCATTTTTTACTCGAATTGTATATATTTTATTATATTTGATTTAAAATAATAGCTTAAACGTTTAATAAACTAAGAGCTTCTAGGAAAATTACAATTTGAGGAAATATCTGAGCTTTCTTGAGTATCCAATTAGAACTATTAAAAAAATTATAGTCCTAAACAAGCTATTTTGTATAAGGATAAATATGTTTGCAATATTATTATATATGGGATAATCTTGGTATAGATGGAGTTTTTTTTTCTTGGGAATTCTATTTGCCAATTTTTTTTTGGTTAAGCTTTTGGATGTATCAGATAATTAATTTGATGATATTTTCAAAGTTGATTTATGAGTAAAAGTAATACTGCGAAATAGGAAA
>LSSN01005566.1:0-17882 GCA_001970855.1 Smittium culicis | reverse complement strand
GAATACCTCTGTGGAGTGCGGCAAGGGTGCCCAGCCTCGCCGATACTCTTCGATTTTTTCATCAACGATATATTCAAGGGCGTACGAGGTGTGCGGGTGCCTGGGCTCACCTCGCGCATACCTGGACTACTGTTTGCCGACGATGCCGTGCTATTGGCCGAATCATCAGCCGATCTACAAACTGCACTGAACACCATAACCGAATGGTCGGACACTTGGGAAATGGCTGTGAATGCCTCCAAGCGGGGGATAATGACTATAAGCGGGGAGTTGACTACTGATATGACCCTGCAGGGTCAAAAAGTCAACTCCACCGACCAGTACACCTACTTGGGCTATATTATGAATAGCAAATGGGACGTATCTGGGACCATCAAGAACAACAAGAACAAGGTCAGGAAGGCTGTATACGCTGCATACAGCTTCCTGAGACGGTCTGATGTGCTCACAGCACTAAAAATAAAGTTCATCAATTCGGTACTGATGCCGATTGGATGTTACGGTGGGGATACATTTGGCATGAGCGAATCCAGATGCAAGCCCATACAGTCAGAAATCGACAAGGCAATCCGAATGGTTGCCAACGTCGGGAAATCAGCGGCCATGGAGCGCACCAGTGACGAACTGGGCATAAGCTCAGTGTTCAAGCGCACCAGCACAGCCCGTGAGCGTGCATACCATAAATGGCCAACATCAAAAACATGGATCGCCGACCTCATCAAGGCTCCGATGAAGGCCCGGATGGCCACCTGTGTGACCGGGAGCGCCCGGTGGATCAAAAAATTTTGCTCTCAAGATTCAAACGGTCAGACTATCATCACGATAGTCGACCGGAAACGACGAAATAACCGGTCTGTCATCCACCGGTGGACGGTGGACCGAAAAATTGGAAAAAAAGGCAACTGCGTTGACCTTCAAGCTATGTATCCGGACCTGAAGCTGGGCCTTCAGGACATTGGGAAAATGCGTATGGGCACACTCCGGACCGCCCAGCGCCTGTCGAACATGAAAATCGTCGACCAAAAATTCAAAAATTTTTGCCTCTGCTGTAAAATTTTTTGCCCGAGTCTGTCGATTACATATTTTTGAACTACAGCCGTTGGAGAAATAGCCTATCATCGATGATTGGCCGGTTAATGCCGACGCCGATCCGCTCTAAAGAAAAAATTTTACCTTCGAATTTCCACGATGCTGATCAGGGGCGAGCTGGAAATCTCCTTGGGTGGGTGGTCTAAACAGTCTTTGATCCAGCTTCTAGCTGGCACATCCTATCAAAATTTTGATCTGGAAACAGACAAATTTTTGAACGACATCCGCGTTTCCAGAGCACTTATACTATAATGTATATGTGATTCACCAGTACCCTTGAAAATTTTCACTGTGGGTATGAAACTGAATGAGCGGTGTCGAGGGTTAGGATGAAAATTTTTTTTAGAAATTTTTTTAACTTTTTAATTATTTTTTGATAGTTTTATGAACAATTTTAATTTGTGTATAATAAACTTTCTATGAAAATAAACTTAACGAAATAATACTATTTGTTTAATTTAAAAAATAGAATTAATTGCCCTTATAATTTCGTTTCATCTCTACTTACCGGCAACTTGAATATATATAGTCACTTAACTTGTCACTATTGAAAAGTTTATCCTTGTTAATAACCCCCCCCCCTTATTTATCGTTTTCCCCACCCATTTTTAATGATTATTGTAGCAGTGCGCAAATAGCTCACAGCTACAAGTCATTTTATTTGAAAGAAAAATATTTTTATTAGCTATAATTTGCGATCGTCTGGCTTCTCTATTAACATATATTTTCTTTGTGACAATCCAATTTCTTTATTGCTATACTTTATTCACATTAATATAATAACATCTAACTTTTAATAAAGTTAAACATTTATTAAAATCAAAATTATAGACATCAGCCCTCTTTATAATATCGGAATCTTATTATTGTTGGTGGAAGTTCACAGTGAAAAAAATAAGGTATATCAACTTTTAGCGACTAAAAGAAAATTAAAAGAAAATCTAATATTGAATAAAAATAATAAACCGTTTAAACTGGTTTCATTTGACTTTAGAAAGAGTTAATATGCATCCTGAAATATAAGAAATTTTTAAAATTAAAAAAAAACGTTTTACAATTAAAAGTTTATCTATGCGTGTTTATGTAAATAAAAAAAGAAAAATTATTTTTGAAAATGAATGAGAAGCTTGTACACATCTGAGTTTGGAGGGTAATAAAGAAGGTTGAAAATTATTAAAGAATAAACATAAAACATCAATTTTATAAAAAAATGTCTTTTCTTATGTATTGATAAAAGAGATTTAATCTTTTTGGAGTAAAAATCGTTGAAATTGTAACTCATAGTGACATAAAAGCATTATTATTTGTTTAGAAAAATGATTTTTAGCTCCCTTTATCTTATTCTTATATTTTTTACCAAGAATTAACTAAAGTTTTCCGAATTCTTCAAACACTAGAAAATATATCATAAATTATTATTATCAGTATTTTTTTTTATTTCTTTTCTTTACTTTCTTTTATTATTCGTCTAAACTAAAATTGAAAATTGTAAATAAATGTAGTAGTAATAATTATCTACGTTAAACAGTATCAAAAAAAAAATTTGATAGAATTTCAGAAATAAATATAAATTATTGAATATAATTGGATACATTATGTAGGTCAAAATCAGTCTACTGCTCGGGAAAAGACTAAAACAGTCAGGTACAGAATGTAGAGATTAATAATATTATCACTCTATTTTAAAAGATATTCAATTCATTCAATATGGAAGAATATTTCGAGGAGTGGATCTTTTTCTGAAAAATTTTTATCATGGTTTTTTGTGTAATTTTATTTTTTAAATACAAATGGGATACAGTTTCGAAAAAAATATCTGGCGTACCATATAGCTTTAAAAATTTGATATTTGTATGAACTAGCTAGTAAAAAAAAATTCCTCACAAAAAGAATCTCATAAAATTTGTTAAAAAATTATAGTTTATTTATAATATTGGATTTTAGAAAATCATGTAAAACATTGCTTTTTAATTCACTGGCAATTAAGTACATCTTAATATAGAGATAACCATATATTAGACGTAATTTTACCTCCTGAAGCTTAATAAAAGATTTCATAAAGCCAATTTATATATGAGGTATGCTCAAATATTTTTTCGCTGAAATCTAACACACTAACAAAGATCATAACATTGTATCAAAAAGTTACCTGAATTTAGCTACATAAAGCCCATTTTATCGGTTATAAATATTAATAGGGACACATGTAACAAATTCGACGGTAATTGCCTGATTTTATTTAGAAAATATATCCAATTACGCACGATAAAAAAATTCAATCACTAATTCCGCTAAAATAAAGGTGTGTTACTGATTAGCAGTGTCCTAAGGATGAAGTACATTTCTGTGGTTTGATGCACAAGTATTTTAATTTTCTAATTTCGCCAAACTAAAATTCCACGTAGATTTACACTTATATTTGTTTTAAATGATGAAGGCAATGATCAGAAATTTCAGAGGAGGACCCTCTAGAAATAGGAGAAACCTATTCGAACAGTAAAATCTGGAAATATATCTATGCACAAGATCAACGTATGGCACCTGCTTGGATCTCAGCCGTTAAGCAGCCTATTTTAGCAGAGCCATATCGATCATTCCCACTTTTGGTTTTTATCTCATCATTTATCAACCCAGTTAGCACATGCTCTTATTAGAACCTTTACGATTTCAAAAATATATATGTTGATGAAACGAACTTAATTTAACAACATCTAGTAACTTAAGTTAACTCCTAGCGCGAAGAAATACATGGAGCAATCTTACGGCTTGTAGGTTGATACCATATCTCTTTATATACGCAGCTGTGAGACTTAAAAATGATTTAATTAGTATATATATATATTAACATGATTGCAACATATGTTTTATTTTGTAGTTTACTTTACCGCGCAGCTTTAACTATTGTTATCGTACCAATAAAGTTCCGTGAAAAAACATGGGTTTTAATAATTTTTATGAGCTTATCACTTTAGACTGTTACTTACTTGGCCTTAAAATGGTATTTTTTTATTCGGGGTTTAACGGTTAAATCTTGTAACGGTTAAAATGGTACACACCACTGTTTAAAACAAAACTCTTATTAGAAAAAACACTTTGATTATAGAATCATCACTATTTATTTGTAATTTCCGATAATTAATGCTCCAAAACTTATATTATTTATCTAAAACCAAATTAGATAATTATATCTTAGTTCTATTGGTATGGAATGTTTGAATTAAAATATACTTCTTTATAAAGTTGCCACAAAATAGTAAGGTGTGTTGTTTTATTTAATTTATTTGATCTAGTATTTATTTCGTTTCTTATAAAGCAGAAAAATAATATTTTCAATCAAATATTTGTTCACTTAATAAGTAATTCTATAGTTTAAACATAAAATAAATATATACTCAATATCATTATTTAAACCAACCAAATAATTTGTGGATAAGTACAGTAAAGTTTTTTAAACTATCAGTACATTCAAAGATCAAATATATTCAAAAAAACATTTTGAAGTTTAAGAATTTTGAATAATTATAGTATAATGATAGCGATTTAAACTCTTTTAAGAGTAAATCCATCAATATCTTCAAAGTCAAATTTTCAAAATTAATAGGATTTTTTTTTGATAATATAAAATGACTAACTATACTATGGAGCTAAATCAAGTTGTTTCACACATACTTTAGAAAAACTAAACACCCAAAAATTTAAAAGACTCTTAATATTTAAAGCTCTTCGTTATAAGCTTTCTATTGGGGTAAAATCTACCAGCTGTAAAGCGAAATTATCAAAGTATTTTATCAACTTCGATCACAAGTAATAATGATAGCTTAGTGGATGGATTAAGAGATTTAGCCCCTATAGAAACAAAAAATAAGATCATTCGCTGGATGAATTATTAATTAAAATATAAATTAATCAATAGAATTAAGTATAATTATTTAATTTGGTTTTAGATAAATAATATAAGTTTTGGAGTATTAATTATTGGAAATTACAAATATCTAGCGATGACTCTATAACCAAAGTGATTTTTCTAATAATTAAGTGTTTTGTTTTAAACAGTGGTGTTGATTAATAGCTAACCATCTTGTAATTATGTGTATTAATCCAAAAACTGCAAAAAAAAAAAAAGGTAAGCAAATTTTAATATAAAGCCGAGGCGATATCCTTGTCAAGTTAAATAGCATTGTCAACAAACACTTTGGGTAGGTTTTAGTTTATCCCTTTTATCATTTAATTGTATTCCAAAAACTGGCTCTTTAATTATATTGACCTTAAAACTAATACCTTCAAAAAAAGAAAGATCCGATTTGCCCTAAAATGAAATTCATCGCCATACCTGTACTTTTAACCGCCGTAGTTTCGCAAGCTGTTATTCCTGATATCGCATCAGCGGCAGCAGCAGTTGGCGCAGCAGCCGGACAATTAGGCGTTGCTGCTGGGGAAGCTGCCGCTTCTGCGGGACTAGCTGCTGGAGCTGCTGCTGCCTCTGCTGGAGTAGCTGCTGGAGAGTCTGCTGCTTCAGCCGGTATTGCTGCCATCGCACCTAGCGCTAGTTCACAAACGTCAAGTTCTTCTTCATCTTCATCTTCTTCATCATCAAAATCTAGCTCTGCCTCAGTTGTAGCCAAGATATCACTCTCTGGAATCTTCATTTCTGGCTTTTTGGCCTCATTAGTTTAGATTTATGAGAATTTATTATTACTGCCCTTTTTACATATATTTATTACGTTCTCATATCTACAATTATGCATAAACGGTCCTTTCGCAGAATTTTTGATAATTTATCATAACTACTCAATAAAAATCATTAAAACATTAATTATGAGAATACAAGTCTGTTTTTTTTTTTTTTTTGAAAATACGAGTTTTTTGAGCTTAAAAATGAGTCGAATTTTGTTAAAGGTATATTGAAATACATTTTATTTTTAATACTGTGAATTGTGTTTTCGACAGTTAAGAAGTATAAAATGTTCACGTATGCGAATAAATTGAAGAATACTATAATATTATGTTATCTTTTTAAATTTAACATTAAAGAAATAATATTTTGTGAGATTAATGACTTAGTTCAACAGTATTATAGATTATCGACGAGCCTTTTTGTAAACATTAATTGCAATTTTCTTTGTAATGAGGGTTTTTATTTATTTTTCTAAATCAATATCCGAAACAAAAAAATTATAAGAGTTCAAAGGTAATTCTCTTTTTTCTTTTTAGTAATTAGGTGCTTAGGATCAAGAGTTATACTTATTCATTTATATGCAATATTTATTGCGAGAAACTTTTTTTTTTTCAATACTACTAATTTTGAATCATCTTCAAACGGTTTAAAGTATTAAGCTGTGAAATATGCTAAAGTTCTACATAGCTATAACAATGCCCAATTGAGAAAGAAAAAGGTTATATTAATCGATTCAGAGGATATTGATTCGAGAAGAGGACCAAATATAAACAGCAGAGATCGATTAAATCAGAATAGATATGATATTATCTGTGCGCATTACCAGTATTTGACGCATGTATGGGCCTAAGCTGTTAATCAGAATATTGTAGGAGAGTCTGATCGATCATTCGCACACTTAGTTAGAAACTTATTTTTTATTAGCCAAGTTAAATGTAGGCTCTGGCTAAGAATTTATTCCCTTTTGAATTCAATTCTGTCAGAATCAGATTAATTACTTGATTACTTGTAACTTCATTCATCCAGACTACTTACAGTGATATCTGGAAGGGTCATACGATTGTTTGTCTGATCACAATTCCCTTTAGGTGCACATCCTGTAGTCCGGAATAAGATTTAATTTATATTTAGATATTAAATTGACTTTATGCCTTATACTAACTTTAATATTATTTATAGCTTATATTTTTTTATAGGGTTCTATTATTGATATAAAACCAATAAAACTATGTATTTATCAATTTCACGGGAGGTATACTATTTTTGATCTACCAAATATAGCCAACAGTGTTCAAAAAAAATTCTTTAATTCCGAAGCCTTAAGAAATATTGATATATAGTATAAAAACAGCAAAAAATAATCTTGCTTAAAATCATAATCAAATGATTAAATAGACTTTTTTTTTAAAGATTGTTGATCGAGAAAGGGTTAACCCTTCAGGGGCGGGTTGACTTTTTTTGAACTACCTAAACTATCCAACCAAATGAAAAACTGATATATTGAATAAAATGATAATATTTATTGGCTATTAAATAAAATACATCCAACAATGTATAATTTTAAATTTGCTTACCCAATTATGATTTTTAATTAAGTTTAAGATCGTTGGTTCCGGAAAGGGTTAAATAAAAACAAGCAGTTTTCTTTTATATAAACATTCTCATATCTATCCCATCTTTAAAATATAAAATTTTCATTAGGCAGTCGTTTTTTCTGCTTTCAAAATTACAAAGCTAATTTACTCGCTAATAAATTGAATATCTGATGCAATTATATCATTGGCTTTTTTTATATATTTGCGCTGCCAATGAGATCAGAGCAAAAACTAATATGCTTTTTTTTTTGTTTATATTTTGGTACTTTAATCTTATAATCATCATAAAATTAATATATTTACCTATGCTTAAATATACTATTTTTAATTTCTATAATTCACAGATAATATACATGACCCAAAAAAATATTATTAAAGACTGCCCAAGTCCATTAGAACCCAATCTAAAAAAGATAATATGATAAAACAGCTTGTACGATACTGAAGAAGTTTGAGTTTAAACCATATGCATTGAAGGAAAAAATAATGGAAAGATTATATTTTTAAAGAGATACTCAATTAAATATACCATTTAATCGTTCGGTACGAGAATAATTAAACATCCAAGATAACAGTAACAAGAAAACAGTATTTTAAAATATTTTCTGTTAAATAAGATCCTTAAAGTTATTTATGGGCCAAAAGAAAAAGAAAAGTAAGGAAGGAAGGAAATTTTATTCAAGCGCTGGTGGTATTAGTTTCGATTGTATATAAAAAAATTCGAAATTTCTATATTTTTGTTTTAAATATATATAATATTTAGGGTTTGAAATAATAACAGTAGTGAAGCCGATTACCAAAAAAAATAGAAATAAAAAAATAAAAGCTATAGGCTGTTGAAGTAAAGATTTATCAAAGAGTATTGCTTATTGCAAAAATGACCTGTAGGCTAGAATTCTACCTGCGCGATTGGCGTTTAGGTGATCTGCTTCTATTGCGGTAAGATTTCCTTTCCTTTTCACGATCATCTCTCTCACGATCTCGAGGTCGGTTTCTATCTCTATCTCTATCCCTTTCACGTACATCTGGTCTGCTTTTATCTTCTGAGCGATCATAATTTTTATCAGCTCGATAGCTATTTTCACTGTCGCGATTATTGTAATCTCTAGAATACTTAGAATCATATCCATTACTTCGTGATCCATTCGAGGGCCTAGATCTACTATCACCTCTCGAGCTACCACGTTCCCTTTTATAGTCTCGGCTAGAATCTGGACCACTATAGTCGCGCTTTCTTGAGATTACTCTAGATGAAGGATAGCTACTAGGGGCTGGAGGATTTTTATCATTGACTGCAGGGTCGTATCGGCCAGAATAAGTATGGTTCTCATTAACTCCACCTATTCTAGTTCCACCTAGCCCTCCACCTTTGAAAATAATGATATAATTAAAAAAATTGCTACAAATATAAAATATTACTAAATTTTTACCTAAACGACGAGGTAGCCAACCCTTAACTGTCCTTCCACGTTCTACATCAACAACTACTCTTTTCCCCATTATTCTAACGCCATCAGATTCGCGATACGCAACACGTAAATCGCGTTCGTTCTCGTATTCCAAAAATGCATAGCCCCGACTATTTCCTGCTTTATCTTTAATAAGCTTTACCTACATAAAAAAAAAATTTTTTAATTCAATTATAATTAGTAGTATTAGATGTGGTAAAGGATAACCTAATTATGAAACAAGAGTTGAAAGGGTATATGATTATTTGTTAAATGAAGAAGTAATAGTGGTATAAAAATTAGGATTAGAGTTACAGCTAATATTGGACCATATCTTTCGAATTCTCTCTTTAGATCACGTTCGGATACTTGATAGTTCTAAAAGATATTAATAAGATTAGAAATGGAAACAAGAATAAATAAAAAATTATAAAATACCAATCTAGAAATAATTAAAGTTTTATATGGATCTTCAGTGGCAGAATCGTTCGAATGAGGCTTCCCTTTTTTCGTTAAATTTTAATTATTTAAAAATTGATTATTTAAAATTGAACAAAATAAAGTTAATAGACTTTAACTAAGAATGCTACATTTTTCCAGATCAGCTTTAATTTTTTCTTGGGTCCTTTCATCTCGTTCTTTTTTCTAGCACAAAATGAAAAATAATAGCATTAAAAAAGCGTAAATAGGAAAGAGAGGAATAATGTGATTAAAGTCGTCAATTTAATGAAATTCTAGATAATAAAGTGAAAGAATACCAAGCGCTCTTTTTTTTGAATTGGAGTTTCAGAAGGCGAGTAATTTGGATTTGGTTCTGTTTTGAGTAAATCGATGAATGATGAAATTCCGGAGATTTGTGGACATTTTCGTTTGTCTATATCTTTATCCAAAGGCTTGGCATATGGTAGCGGTGGTCTCGGCGAAAAAAGATTGAGGAGATCTGGTGGCAGTTTAGAAGTCATATTAAAAACTAACTATAAAACAGAAAAAAGATTCTTAAGGATCAGACAAATAGAGGTAAAAAATTAAAGTATATCTAAAAGGGCTAATGAAAACAAACATAAATTTGAACTAAACCGTTTCTTGTTCCTATTTTGGGAACCTTTATTATTTCTCAGATTTATACGGCGTAGTAAAAAAAACTTAATTGGTCAACTAATGAAATTATTTTATTGGTTCATTTTTCGAAACCTACAAAGGATTCCTTTTTCTAAGCTACTAAAGCGCGTATTAACGACGAAAAATATTTTTTGATATTAAACTAACAAAGCCTACGAACTTTAGTATGAAAGCGTTAACTGAATAAATATTTAAAATAAATTTCTTATAACAAAAATACCAGTGTGTTTATTCTGAGAAAGAGTTATGTTAAATAAAACAACAACAAACATTCACATGAACAGTAGATGCAGTTAAGACTACCAAAAGGTTTCATTAAATTTCAATACAGCTGATTACTATAAATATAAGTTATATTATCACGAATATCATCTCAAAAAATGATAATAAATTATACTAACCGATCCTATGAATATACATGTAATATTTAAACCAGACACATTCCATGAAAGCATTGATTAAATAGCTATAAGCATATATGTATATAAATGTTAAATCATTTAAGATTTATGTTTCTCTAAGCTACAAAAAATTGCCATTTTCAACTTTTCCCAAAAAATTTGTAATAGAGAAGCGTTGAAATTTTTGTTGCATAAATAGCTAGATTATTGTAGAAAAGCTATAAACGCATTAAAAATTGATTGCTTTAAATGTTCTAATAACATAAAAATTTATAAGTAGAGCTTTTAATTAAATCGCATTAACACTTATTAATGAGATTTTTAAACTAAAATAGCTCTAAAAATTAAAAAATTCTAACTATAAATATTAATAAAATTTAATACTATTATATTATATTTTACATATTAGTCAAGGTGTAGAAGTTTGTTTACTATATTTTATTCTTATTATAATAAAAAGAAACAAATTAGATCCAAAATTTGAAAACCAAGATATCTCATTAATTTCTTTAGATATTTAATTGCAAATATGAAAAATATTACTACTGATATAGATTTATCAATAAATATTCTGTTTTGTGTAATAACTTTTATGTTGTATTTATGAAGTTCTTGTACACTAAAAAGGATTATTAAATTTCTCATTGTATATATTTCAATAAAATAGGTATTAAGTTATGAATTTAAACTTTTCAGTAGTAAGCATATCCTATATTGAATCAAATAAAATGACTTGTTGGAAAATAATATCATTAAAAATAAACAATTTACTTATTATTAGTATTATATTTATTCAATCTATAGATTTATTATATTCTGCTATTGGCCGATTCCTGATTATCTGCGTAAAACTTTTTTACGATTTTAATTAGCATTAAATCACTAATCTATTGGGCATCAGCAAAGATTCAGATCAAATAAAACGTATTGGCTAATCATATCATCATTTGGTGCTTATAAAACACAAGAATTCTTAGTGGAAAATTAGAGCTTTAGCCTCCGAATTAAAAAATTGAGTTTAATTATCGCTATTAACTAGATTTTGGTATAGCTCATGAGCGAAATTTAAACCTGTTTGGATACTAAAAGCGTTTTTGATTTTCAAAGTCTTTGAATTTTGCTTTTAAACTTTAAATCGCAGAAAACATATATTTCGAGATGTATCGCAAAGCTCCAAAAGCCAAATCAATTTTTAGTAAATATAATGATTTACTTTCAGGAAAGCTAAGAACCGAAAAACCTGCTTGGTTTTCAGCAATGGAGATTTACCCTGTAAATCCATCAGTCTACAAAGCTCCATCATATTTTGAAACGGGTGGTAAGTTGGATTTTGAAAAGGGAAACATCTCTAAAGGTACAAGCGAAACAGTCAAAGCCTCAAATGACGAATCTTTTTACGTTAAACCAAGAGCCTCGAACAAAAAGAAATTTTTGAAAAAAGCTAAAAATTCTCCACAAAACATTGTTTACCCTGAAGACAAGCTTAGAAGAAACTTTTATAAAAAACACGTTTATGAAACGTATAATCCTGTTAGTCTTAAACAAACGCAACTCGAAAATGAAACTTGGGATGGTGTTAAGAATTCAACCTTTGGTTTATCCGGTGAGAGTGTTATTAGATACCAATTATATTTGATTAATCAAGGATTCTCAGAAGAAGAGGCTTACACCATAGCCACAAGCGAATTCTACCGCGAAAAAGCTGCACAAGAACTTGAAATCAAGATTGCTGCTCAAGAAGCACAAAACTTCTACTCCCTTCCTGTTGCGAAGATTAATTCTTTGAAGACAATCGAGTTTGAAGAAGAAATGCTCAAGATTTCCAAAAAAGTCATTTCTAGAAACGTGCAAATGTAAGTATTCACTCATATAAAAGTCTTTTTTTTCTTTTTTTTTCATATCCTTATTTTTTATACACTTTAAAATAAATAGGAATCAATCACAAGCCGCCACTGAAAAATCCTTTACAAGTTAATTTAAAAACCTTCAACAACTTTCGACTTTAATGTATACGCCTTTTTATAAAAATGATAGATCAAATAAATAAACCAAAAATTATTTTCGATTTATTTTTACTTTAAAATTAATTTATTGGGTTTAAAAATTCTAATTGCGTTTAGCGATATTTCTTACTTGTCCAATATCAACACTTTTTTGAAATGGTTTTAAAAAAATTGAGCTTTTTTTATACTTATAACTCTTGTATATTTACCATAATTATTTTTTAAGACTTACTTAGATATTTTTTCCGCCTAATATAATCGGAGTATATATTTATAAAAATCATGAAATAATGTATCATTACTTCTGTGCTATTGTACACTTTTTTTTTAAATTCATTCCTTTATTATTATTCCCAGCACCTCTATGATAAACGTATTTTTTCTTAGTGATTTACTATCAAGATTAAAATTAAGCACTATAATTTGATAAAAAATTGAAATAACTAAATAACTAGCTTCTGAGGTAATAGAAACTTACAATAATGATAAATATCTATAATACTTCCGTTAAATTTATATAATTTTTCTAATAGATATATATCATCTGGCGAGGGTATAAAATGCAGATTGAAGATAAATTAGGTAAAAATATATAGCATTCTGAAATACAAGCTAAAAAAAATTACGCTTATTATGACCCGCAAATTAATAAATCTTTATAGTAGAAGTAAACATTAGTGGATTCAGTAAATTAAAAACATAGGTTACAAAAGCCAAATACAGAATAATTCATCTAGGCTAACCAAAAAAATTGAAGTTTATTAATCAAAAGTTTTAATTACATACAACCAAATAAAAAATAAAAATACAATATAAATTCTAAACCCTTAAACTATATTTATTTGATTTAGGATTTTTTTTATTTTTATTTTTAATTTTAATTATAATATTACTGCAATCTCAAGAATATAAGACACCTTAACCAGAAATATTTATACCAATAGGATACTTGATTAATTTTATATAACAATCTAAAAACGGAACTGAAATTTTAATATATTAAAAAATTATAACATTGTTAATAATTACCATGAAATAATATACTTGAAACTACAATAAAGATATACGTTAAAAAATTTTTATAAGTTTTCTAGATTTTAATAATTTCTATTTATGTACTTTTTTTGATTTCATAAATATTCAAAAATATATGTTCCATAAAAAAAATTAATTATTCCTCTATGGAGAAAATAAATAAATAAAATCAACATGTTTTCTTTAAAGATCTTGTAGAATCAATATTTAAATAAGAAATTTTTTGTTTAAAATAATTGATATTTGATTAAAGCAATTATGACTAAAATTGAAAAATACGATTCATTAAAAGCTAAATATATATTTATTTGACTTTATTAAATCCCAAATAGTATTTAAATATTTTTAGAATTATTTATAAACTTTTTGAATGAATTATTTTTTCAAATTATATATTATTTTAAAATTCCTAATCTTATAGACTCGATTTTGATTTCAAATAAATAAATAATATTAAATGATTTAAATGATTTAAATGATTTAAATGTGCATATAAAATTTCTAATTTTTGAGAATTTATAATATTTAGGTTTTCAAGCAAATTAAAAAATACTTAATAATTCCTTTCTAAATAAACATGTTTAAATTCATTAATTATATTGACTGTAAAAACTAAGAATATAAATTAATTTTATCAAAGCAAAATAATTATATAAAGAAAAGGTTTTTTATTAAAAATAATTAAATCCTAAAAAATAAATAGTCAAATAAATTTATTTCATCTATAAAACTATTTGTTAAATTCTGGTATTTTTTAAAATAGATGAAAGGTTTGTTAGATTAAAATTTTATAAATCTGAATTTATATAGTTCGAATATACGGAAGCTAGTTGTAATTTATCATGTTTGAACCTTTAAGGCTGTTATCCTTTCTAGTAAAATAACATGCGATTATTGGAATATTCAAGTAAATTTTATTATTAAATTATTTGAGTATTATAAATTTATTAATTGATATAAAAACCCTATAAATCTGTAAAATATAATAGCTTGGAAAAATTACGTTATTTATTAGTGTTAGGGGTTTTTTTCCCTAGGTTGCAATAAGATTAAATTATTTATTTTGAAATTTATTAGATAATTATTTTTTATTATATTAATGATGATAATAAGTAATGCTAATATATCTTTTAAATTCATAACACTCAAAAATGAAATTCTTTTGCATAAATAGTTTAATATGGGCCTCATTCAACAAAGAGAAAAAACTGGTGATAATATTTATTAAGAATTATATTGAATCAGATCTTGACCTTTATTCGCGATATAATATTTTTTCCTTTATATATTCTCTAAGTTACAATATCATTTTATTATGATTTAATGAAGTTATTTATTAAAAAATTTAATGGTAAATGAGAGATTCTGACCAAGAAAGATCTTTATTGCGGCTTATAGCTATTGAGATGAATATTTATAAGTTTCTAAGGTTTTTGGATACTATTATATGAATTTTTAGTAGGAATTTATAAAACGCATAAATGAATTTATATAAAAATTTCGTGAAGACTTAAAAAATATATATATTGGTATTGTAATTACGACCAAAAAATATTTCAAGTTGTTTCAAACTAATTTAATATGGCCCCAAATGGATTTCAAATAATCTCAGATGAAATTAAAATTGACCCAAATTCGATTCTAGTTAAACGGTAAATTCAAAATCTCAGATTTTCATCCAAAAATATCTTGTTTTTAATAAAATTTTGTATCTAATCAAATTTGTAAAAATTTTAATTTTCATCATCCAAATAATATAGCTTATTTTTGTTTATTTTTTACTTTTCAATTAAAAAAATTATAAATAATTTCATTAATTATTCTTTTAATACTTATATTCTAAAACCTCATTCACCCTTTTTCTATAACTATTCTGTTTTCATAAAAGGAGTTGGTTTTCTCTTTTAGTTTTTTTCAACTTCCTTTTATACTCGTTTTTTTTTAATTTTTCAGTTCAAATTATATTTTTAAAAACAAAAATAAAGGCGAAATTGATAAAATATTGCGCTGAAATTTTTTCTAAAATTCCTGTAATATATAATTCACTTTATTGTAATTTTTTTATAATTATAAATCTTTTTCAAAAAACTTGATTTTATTTATTCAATATTATAAAAAATAAATATGTAACATATTTTAAATGATTAAAAAATTTTTTTGAGATCATAACGATTTCTCTTCTGTAAGAAATCATAAATTATCTTCGAACATTCTTTAAATTTCCGATTCAATCAATCATAAAGACACCATAAAACCCATGATAAAATTTTTCAATTAGAACAGATTTATTTTCAGGTTATGCACACCTGACGTAATTTTAAACATTTAGAAAACAAAATTTCATAGGATTTAATAACGAAGAATATTTAGGTAAATATAGGGATTTAATGCTTTTATATACAATGATTGATTCTTATATGTAAATTTTTATCGAATTCTACGTTATCCTTTACAAAATTTCCATACGTTGCCATTTTTTTATTCAACTTGGATTTTATTTATTGAATGTGTAATTTGAACGAAATTGAATTGTAAGCTATTTTTTTGATTTGAAAAATAAATATTCATTAATTTTGGGCTGCGAAAATAATTGAGATATTTTTTGAAAATATTTCTTGAATCCACAGCATTTTTTTTGCGTGTTATTAGCTAAGATTGATATTTTAAATATATTTTCATCTCTGTAATATGAATATATTACTTTTGACGTTGTTAAAAAATTTTTTGCAACATCTTTGGATCATCAGTTTCGATAAATACATCCAAAAATCTTGTTTTAATATCATTTCAAATCGTTCAATTGAATATCAAAAACACTTTATCGGGAGTTTAAATTATAAAATTATATTTATATCATTATTTTTTATATATATATCCTTATTTTTAAATATAATAGAATAAAAAATAGTTTCATTTTGATACAAAATTATTTTATTGAGGTATTCATAAATATATTTTAATGATATTCCTCGATTTTAACTGTTAAAATTTCTATTTCTATATACGTTTTTTGTATTTTTACATTCAAAATTTTTAGAAATTAATAATATTAATTCTGAAAATAAATGCGACTATTTAATATTATTAACGCATAAATTTGAAAACATATTAGTATAATAGATTTTTATTAAAATAATTATACTTCAGATGAAATAAATTATATAAAAAATTTCCAACAATCTTGGCTCCGTCACTGAAGTTTATGATCAATACCTTCTGAGATCAGGTTCTATAATCTGATATTTTTAAAAATCACATCAAACGTAAAAAAAATTTATTTTTATTTATAAATTTAAATATTTTCAATCATTTGCAAAATAAAAATTTGAAATTAATATAGAGGGTAATTGAAATTAGCTTGAAACGCATAGGATTTTATTTGGGATGCAATCAAATAATCAGCAAAAAAAATTTTTTTAAGAATGTATCAAAATTTATTTTTAGAAAATAGTTCGCACGTCTTTGAAGTTTGTATAAAATTTTTATAAAATATTATTTGTAAATTAATAGTATTACTATTGAAAATATTGTAAAATGATTTAGATTTTTAAAATTATTCGTTAATAAAAATTAATAATTTTAGATATTTTATACACTGTAAATTATTTGATAGAATTTCTCTTTTCGTAAAAATTTTCTTGTTTGTAAATAAACAAAAATTATGACATCCATGAATTTCACATTAGATTTTATTAATGAGGCATTATTATTATTATTATTATTATTTGTAAATAGTAGAGTTTATTCAAAGCAAGAGACACTATAAACTACCAAAGAAAAAATCTGTGGCGGGAAAAATGAATATTTGCTCATGATAAAGAGTTAATGACCATCAATTGATACACATATCATATAAATTGCATGAATTTACTAAAATTTTTGAAAATAAATTATTAATAAATAGCCTAACAATAAATATGAATGCATTAGTATGTATTATTTATTTAAAATCAATTAAGGAATACTCCTACCTCCGAGAAAGAGGTTATTTTTTATTAGTTCAGTTAGATATAGGCTCTGTCTAGGAAATCAATGATATCGATGAATTTTAATTTTTTTTATCGGGTATTATTTAATGAATTCTTGTAATTTCAGTAATCAAGCCTACCTTAAGAAATGTCTTTGCAAATCTTTCAATTTTTAGATTGAACCATATTATCTTTAGATAAGGCGGAAGTATACTAACAGTGTGTTTATTTTTAATTGAAATTTGTTTTTTATGCTTTGTGACATTTATACAATTCTCTTGTTAATTATTTTTCACATTCGTAATCATTGTTTTAGTTCCCTTAAAATTCCGTGTTTTATAAAAAAAATTGTAAAGATCACGAATTTAAGATTCAATAAAAAAATATACTAATTTAAAAGTTTTGAGCAAAAAGAGCGTTTTTTTTTTTTTGTCTCAGAGAGTTTATTAAACATAATTTAAAAGTATACAAAAACTAATAAAAAAATATTTAAAAAGTTAAAAAAGTATTAAAAAAATAATTTTTCAACCGACCCCCCTCCGCCGCTCT
>LSSN01005564.1:0-19672 GCA_001970855.1 Smittium culicis | reverse complement strand
TATTATTATTATTATTTATTAATATTAACATTAGAAACGCTATTAATTTACCCATCCCTCTTATGATCTTGATAAATCCCTTATATTTTGCATTATTTCCTCGCTTGTAGTTTATCCCTACTCTAAACTCGAAAAACTTCACAATTTTTATACTATTTAACTATTAAAATCATCAAATTTATCTTATAAAAGTCTTCTAAAGACGGCTCTTTTAACGAAACTAAGATATCTCTTCACCCTTAATTTAAGCATATGACTATATACCTTTAAGATATTTATACTTTAAACTCGCCTTAATCCTCAATACCCTATAAAAAATACCAAAAAAAATTTTAAAAATTTTAGCATTTTTTAGATATACTCGCTTTTATCCATCTATAGTTTATTTATCTTAGCTTTCTTAAATTAAAATGGATAATAGTCAATTTAACCAACTACAAAACTTGCAATCGACCCAATATCTCTTTACAGAAAATGATGGCACCAAAACCTTCCATATTTCTTCAAATACTGAAAAAATCCAATTCCATCCTCGACCTATAGCGAATACTCAATGTAGCGAAAATATTTACATTAACCCTAATTCTCAAGCATATCCTCAAAGTGTTATATGTTCGGATCTAAGATATAATGCCAACAACCCTGAAAATTCGCTACCAAGTAATACGTACTTGCTACCAAAAAGCTCTTACTCCAATACTCATAACTCAAATAGAATCTATCAATCTTCCTCAGAATTTGCATACCGTAGCATCCTTAGACACTCTGGCTCTAGAAACAGCTTTCAGAACAATTCTGTTATGAGCTCCGCTGCAAATTTTTATCCTGGGCAAAATTACAGCCGTCATTCTGACACCACTTTTAATCAATTTATTGGTCATACTCTCTATAAGCCATTTGATGGCAGTGTGGCCTATGATAATAGATGCTTAATGGTCGAATCTAGCTTTTATAAAAAGCCCGACTACTCCTATGCTTCTCTGATCGCTCAAGCTCTAAACGACTCTCCAACTAAGAAAAAAACTTTGAATGAAATTTACGAATTTATCCTCGAAAAGTACCCTTACTACAGATCCCACGAAGGATGGCAGGTAATAATAAATCTCTATATTCTAATCATTTTGATATTTTGGCTATTAAAACTAATTTATACATTATTATAATCAGAATTCTATTAGACACAATTTATCACTCCATAAGGGATTCTCCAAAAGTAAAAGAGAACAAAGCATTCCAGGAAAAGGGCATTTTTGGTCAATTACCCCTGGATATGAAAAGTTTTATTCTGATGGCCACTTTAAATCATTCAAAAGCAAATCTAAAGATATCTTGAGTTCGGATGAAAACCCTGAATACAAATCTTCATCACCAGATACATCTGAAAGTTCTTCAGTTAACACTCCAGTTTCAGGCGATAATAAGAAGCCTAAACTCAAAAAAGTCAGTAACTTTACCGAAAAGGATATCAAAGAATTACGAAAAAACTCAGGCTCAATTATCGGCAGCGGAAACAAACTAGATATTCCATCTAAATGTACTGACTTTGATAATATCCAGGACCCAGCTGACAGCAAAAAATCTCCCATTGTCACCAAATCAGTTCTTTCAAAAAGAAGCTATTGTGAGTCAATTGAATCTTATAGCACAGAAAATGTAAATTCTTTACTTCCAGACTCAACCATCAATAACGATTTGAATAAAAAGTTTTGCTCTAAAACAACATCTTACGAAAAGAATTTTTGTAAACTTCGTCTTTCTAAAAGTTGCGATGATATTGAGGCCAATAAAAATTCCAATATCAAATTGCATAAACTGGACTCGCCCAAAAGCTGCCTCAGTTTCAACGATAAAGAAACTTCTCAACCCTTTAACTCATCTCTTTTAAATACAGATATTTTGAAAATGTTGGATATCGGAACCATTTCCTCAGAAAACAATCAAAGCTCTATTAACAATTATCTCCAACCATCCCAAATCGGTGACTTTGCGCAAAATGAAATTTCAAGCTATTTTGACAATTATTTAGGCTATGCTCCAGAAATCAGTATTTTCGATCAGCCAATAAGAAAATTTAATAATTTTAACAAAGACAATGCCATTTCACTAAATGCCTTTGATAATGATGCTTTTCTTGGTCTGCCCATGAATGGTAGTATTGATTATTTCCCCGATACACCAAGCCAAAATAACTCTGAAAACAGTGGCGGAAATTCTAAACCTGATACTCCATACCTATCCTCATCACCTTCACAGCATACCGCGTCATCAAATCACGTATCTGTAGCTACAATCAATGGCGAACTCTTACCTAAAGATACTAATCTGCCTGAACCAAACCACGATTTTGATACTATTACATCTTTTCCACAATTACCTATCGACAATAGTGACGGCTCATTTGTAGATGAAAGTTGTGTTTCTAAAATCTCGGATGCTGATAAACCCTCTTCTAGCGATAGCACTGCCGTTCCTAACAATAGCTCGAATATTTTGGACACTTCGCTTTTTTCATTCAACCTACAAATGAATGACTATGACTATCAAAATGGAGTCCCATCTAAAAAAATTAAATCTGAATACTCTGCAGTGTCAAATCCAACTCCATCATTCAATTTCACTGCATCACCATCAGAAATTTCCAACGAAATCTTTAAAGGTAACACAACATTCTTTGAACCAAAATTACAATTTGAAGCTTCAGCCTACAGTAACCCCTTTGATCAGATTGAAAGTATTTTCAAATCTGGTTCTGACAATTCTCAAAGTATCATTAAGTTACCTTTAGATAATAATATTCCACCTTCTACCTTGGCACCAAAAAGAAACGACAATATTTCTTCTACAAATCAAATTTTTGGTAAATTTGATGACAACCAAATCAATTTCAATGGATCATCTTTAGCCGATGACATTCGTAATAGCACATCTCTATATAATTCTCTTTTTAATAGCCAGGAGCAGTTTTCTATGCTATTAAATGACTCTGGAAACCTAATCAACTTTTCTGAACTAGGGTTCAATTGTTCTAGCTACAACATCAACTGAACTACATACTGATTCACAATCCAATATTTTGCAAAAAGTAAAAAAAAAAAACTTCCTATCCTTCATTATTCCCTTCTCTTCCAATTCTATTGTTTTAACATTTATACTCTATTACGCCCCATCCTTACTAGCCCTTTTCTAAACCTCTACTTTTCGTATTAATGTCTTTTATTTTAACAAATATTAACATTTTAAGCCAATATTTTTATTAAACTATATTATAATTATCTTATCTTATCTTATCTTATCTATTATACTATTGCTCAAGTATCATCACCAAAATCACATATAAATCTATTCCTTAATTATTGCTAAAAGGCATAGTAATATTACATCATAAATAGACTTTTTTCACATGTGGAATAATAGAAAAATTTCGAATTTTGTAAATTGCCTTGGTTTAACTAGTCAGATTTTTGATGTAGGTAATATGTAACATAATCGCTACCGACTGTTAATTTAGTAAAACTCAAATATATTATAGAGTATCGAAAACTAGATATCAAATCATCAACTTTTGAATATCAAATAAGACTCAATAACGCGTCTTCAATCACCTCTTGGATTTTTCAAGTGTTTGAGATAGATTTGTAGGAACAAATTATCGATAACGGATGAACAATTAATAACAACCTATTGCTAATTTATTATACTGTGTATTTATTATATTTTTTTTTTAGAGTTATTATTTCAAGAAATAATCTTCAGAAAAAAGTTGTACATTTTTTAGTAGTATGTACTCAATATTAAACAATGAAGTGGGAAATTAATGTATAACACGTAAAAGAGTTTAATATTAAAAATATTCCAACTTTAAATAAACTTTTGTCGCTAAGAATCAATAAGAAGCTAATAGATAAGTTTAATGAAGAGAGTTACTGGCTCAGAGCATCATAAATATAATGCTGATTCTTATACTTCTGCTTTCAAATTTTATTCCAAAAACATCACAATTACTTTGAGACATATCCTTTCACCGAGCTTTGACTATAGAAAGAATTACAAGTTCACCAATCCCGTTGGCCGAATGAAAGTCAGGTAAGGAGGCCATAACAAGTCGGACGGAGTAAGCTGATATTTTATTTAATTATTATTATTTAATTTTTTAATGATTCTTTAGTGTTTTTTTATTTTTTACTTTAAGTATTGTATAAATAATACTTATCAATATATTTATATTTTTTTTAGTTTCAGTGAACTATTTTTTAAACCAGTATTTCCTTTAAAAGCATAGCAAATCTGGGTATTATATAATATTTAAACTGTAGTATAATTACACTATCCGTGGCAATTATTAAACATAAATCACGATTTTTTATAGCCAAGATTCTTCAGGTATAGTAAAAAAAGAATTTTTGACACCATAGACTCTTAATCAAACAATTAATACCTGATAAATAAAAATAACTATTAGAATAATAGTAGTAATAATCTGTATGCGTTTGAAGAAATTCTTTAGAATTTACTTTTTAAAACGAAGAAAAGTCTGGTCCAAGCAAAATCACTTCAATTAAAATATAGAATAAGATAGCTCTACATAGCTTATACGGGTTGGTCAAATATTTAATTTATTTTTTCATTTTTAAATTCTAGATTGAAATTAATAACGTTTAAACAGTCACCTTATTTCAGCTCTTTTTTTTATTTTTATTTTTATTTTTATATGAAAAAAATGTATGTAGACTTTTTTTGGCTTAATATTCCATGGAATAAATTTTATAATATTTAAAAAAAATTTGAAAGCTGCTGAATCTGACATTTCTAAATTAATACCGATCAAACTATTGTTAAAATTTCTTAACAATATACACATACAGCAACATTTATTGAGAATAACGTCAACGTCAACGATAAAGGTAATAGTGATGGTGATATTTATTGCTTTTATTCAGTATAAGTTAATTACCTGTTTTCAAAAATTCAGTATATTTCTTTTTCAAATTCGCATATTAAAACTCAATAAAATATCTATTATTATTTCAATCGCATAAAAAAATTAGAATTTTTTCAATAAATAAATTACAACTTGTTGTTCAAAAATTTCACCTCGACGCTTTTCTAAATAATTTTATAATCACCATGATTTTTTCAAGTGTTTTAATTATTTATTAACAATTGGCTTTGATATTGGTTGAAGGAAAAAATAATCAAAGTTTAAGAAAATAATTGAAATCGTTGTAAGAGTTTTATATAAATGATTGAAAATAGCACTAAAGATTTAAAAATATAAACAAAGCAAGATAAGTGGCTTATTGACCACGAAATATTGAAATTTAAACATTTCAAAAATTATAATACAATTAATTTTTCAGATTTTAGAAATTTTTATTGATAGTGGCAAAGAATAGTTAGTATTGATTATTATCTTTTAAATGCTGAAATTATATAAATAAAACTAAACATCTACTGAGAGCTTTTTTGATTAACTAATCAATTAAAAAATCCTAATTGTATTTTTAATAATAGAATACTTATTTTCATATTTTAGATCATAAAAAAATCCATTTTACTTTGGAATTTAAATGGAAGTTTACTTTTTATTAATATTTCAAATAAACTAGATTTAAACAATATATCATTATAATTTTTTTTCTTTGGGTTAACTTTATTAAAAAATTATCATTTTTTAATATTTTTTTAATATTTTTAATACTTTTTTTTATTTTTTGATGCTTAAAGTTAGTTCATGGATTGTATACAAATATTTAAAATTTTATTAATATCTTTAATCCATTCCTATGAATCGCTACTAATACATCTAGCTTACGATAATATTTCCTTTTATAGATAGCTGGTTTTTGACATTTGGGGGATTCTTTAAGAAGAAATAATTTGATAGTATAAAGTGTTACGGCTTATAAAAACGCATAAAAAAATTAACATACAATCCGTAAATACACCATTTTTTATTGAAAAAAAAGTTTCATAACTCAATCAAAAAATAGAAAATCAAAAAAAAAATATTTAAACTTCGTCAATAATTTTATAAATCAAAAAACTCCCAATCCAATAACATTGAACTAAAAATAGTGCTCTCTTTGTTTAGAATCGCCAATATATACTTTTAAAAGTACTCATAATTTTTTATAGAATTGAATATTGTAAAAAAAAAAATGGTATAAATTCTTTTAAAAAGAGCGCTTTTTATGTTGAACGGAAATCTTAATAGAATATGTTTAATTATCTCTTCCACCACAATAGTATAAAAAGATTAAATAAATCATATTATTTATAATTATTTGAAAAATAATCTTTGAAAATTTACATAATTATTATATTATGTTAAAAGCTAAATATTTTCTTATAAGATTTTTTATAGTATATTTTGTGTATATTAAATTTTCTGTTTTTATATCTAGCTGTAATAAAAAATTTTTATCATTAACTGAAGTCATTATTTTTTAAACCGATTTAGATTTAATATTAAATGGCTTGTTTTCATGCAATAAAGATATATTATTTAAACCAAATTTTACTAATTAAACGAAAACTTTAATTTTTTTGGAGAAAAATTATTAAAATATGTCATAGCAGAAAAATTGGTAGCTTTTTATGAAAAATAATGGGAAATTAAAAACTAATTTCTAACTTTTTATTTCTTTCTGTTTAATTTTCATTTAAATTTCTTATCTATATAGTTTTCAACCGATTTAAAATAAAATATTAAATAAGATCAGAAAAAAAAGTATACTTTACAAGTTAAAATTATAGAAACTTTAATAATCACAATTCAAAATTGATCCAATTTAATTATTGAAACCTAAAATCAAAATAAGCGATGATTGTTGTATAATACGTCAAAGATAAATTATTACCTTATAGTGCCTAATATCACCTAGAAAACATCTATGCAATATAGCCATTTGATTATGTGATTGAAACTTTAGTCATTTATATACCAATAAAGATGCTATTAAACACTTATTATTTATTTTAGTTATCTATACTTAGTTTTAATGCTGTAAATTCTAATAGTAAGTAATCAAATAATAGTTAAGCTTAGTCTGAAATTAATATGCTCTATTTATATGTTTTAGTATTTTTCAATTATATCTTTCCTCAACATAGATATAATAATTATTTAAAGTTTATCGCTTAATTTTACTATTTGTTAAATATCTAACTAGAAATACTTTATAAACATTTTACTAAATAGAAAACATATTAATTTCTTGATTCTAATGCTTCTTATTATTATTGGATACCTTTAATTTATTGTATTAGAATTTAAAATACGCTAATTTGAAGTATGAATTGAATATATTGAAGAGTAAAAATTTACTAAAAAATTCTTGAAACTAATGATTGTTAGTTTATAATTCTGTTTACAAGTTTAGAACCATAAAATATATAGAAATAAGAGCATCAGATCCAATATCTACAGAATTGAATAAAAAATTTTCTAAAATCAAGATAAAAATCAAAATTAAATTTTATATTCGTATTTTGAAATAAAAAAGTCTAGTATATAACTTAAATTTGAGTTTAAATTCATATTTTTATATTGTTCCAAATATACAGCTAATTATTTTTTTATTGGATCAAAAATGATAATATTTTAATTAACCTATTTATAAGGGTTTAGAGTCATGAAATAAGTGATATCGAAATCATCATTATTAATTCTGGCTTCAAAAACCAACAAAAGATATTTTTGAAGTTTGCTTAATTCATCATCGGTATATTTCATATCCTTTGTAAAAGTTTTTACAAGTAAATGGTTTTGCTGATTATAGATACCTGATATCGCAGAATCATCTATCAGAATAGTATTCTTTTTTGACCACCTGTGATTTATATTACTGCTTTTAGAATTTATGTCAGTTTTATCTTTTTTTAAATTTAGTAAATTTAAATCATTTATATCTTCATTTTCTGGGTAACAAAAATTTTTTTGTGGTTTGAAACTCGTTTTTATTCTAAACCGATTTATCTCTAAGTCATCTGAAGCGTCTTTTGTAGTATCAGAGCTAAAGGATTTCTTTATTTGATTTGGGTCATTAAGTTGAAATTCATCTGCGTCACTATTACTCTTTTTATCCCATATTTTTCTTAGATCTTTTATAGAGTCACATTTTTCGTCATATCCTCCAGATAAAATACAATATCTTCTATCCCACACATATTCAAGCTTATAATAATATTTACCAAATGCAATACGAGCGATCCTTTTTACATTATGAGACTGAGCGGAGCTCCAAACCATTACAGAAAATTTTTTGAAAATAAATTCCAAAAAAATATCTAATCCATTTCTTCTAGTAAGTGATCTGTTTCTATTCTTATCCACCAGACAACCGTTAAGGTTAAAAACCAAAAGGATTTTAGATTTTTCCATTTATTATAAGGTTTTATTCTTAGCGTTTAGATTTAATTTTTGGCAAAAAATATTCAGTTTTTTCATTTAAATAAACTTTAAATCCAAATTATCTCGAATTTATCGGATCCTACAAATATTTTGACCTTTTGTGAAGCTTAAGTACTATTCTGATAATGTATTTTAAATTAATGGTATTAGATGCTATATTTATTTCCAAGTAAAATCGTTTAATTCATAAAAGCTTTTGCAAAATATGCAATATATCTCTTCCAATGTAACAAGTTTTTTCAGCTTTAAAAAGAAACTAATATATGATTAATTATTATAAACTCTATACTTTTTAAACTGTAATATGTTGAGTATTATTTTTAAATATAATATGATATATCACAACTGGTTTTATTTTTTGAAAATCATGATCTGTGCCTAGATCAAATAATTAGTAATTAGAAATTTAAATTATTATTATTATTTTATACCTGGTAATATTTAGCTCATGAAAATATCTAATTGGGATAAATATACATGTACATATAATTTTTATTCAATAAAATTTTCTAAAAAAAACTCATATTCGCCCAATGACTACTTTCTTCAAGCATTGTGATTTATATTAAAATTTTTAACCCTATCACTATAAAGGTACACATCTTAAGTCAAGCTAAAAAATATGTTTTGAAAACATTATGCTTACCTTACAGATGTAATATATAAACTAAATATATCCCAATTTATAGCAATATAAAATAATAATTATTTATTAGTCAATCAATAAAAAATCATATCGATAGTAGATTCGCATTTTGGAAAAAATTGAAGATATTTATAATTCATACAGTTAATTAAAATATTCTCCAGTAACTTGAGAATTTAATGTTTATGTGCGCACTAATACATTATACATACAGTATTTTTACACAAAATAATTTCAAAACAGAAATACAATGAATTAAATCATTTTTTAAAGCTTTTGGGATAATATGTATTATGCAATATACAACGTATGAATACTAATGTGAAATCACATATTTATATTTGCAAAATTTCTATAAAGTAATATATTATATAATAAAGTTTCTAAATACTTGTAAATCCTAAAATAAATTAAATTATCTTGAAAATTATACGAAAGTATATATTACGTCATCTAAATTCATGTGGTGTTTTGTTTAAACTGCTAATTTAATTTTTATAAAGTATCAATTCGTTGTATGATTAATTGGATCTATTTGATTTATTTGCAAAATCATAAAGCTGAATAAATACAATAGAATTTTAGACTAGAGGAATAAATAAATTAGATATAAATCTAATCGCATCAAATTTTTACATTTTTTTAAAGTTCTGGAATTACTTATTTTGATGGAAATATTCTTTCTTTATTTACAAATTATGTATTTTGAGCTTATTATTGTTTAATTTTACAAATATATATGTAAAAAATACTAGATAAACTAATAAATTAATATACTCTTAAAAGTGTAATACCACTTAACTAGTAGCGCAAAGATTAATTTGAAGAAACGATGATAAAATAATTGAAAATCAAATTTTCGCTTTATATTTATAATTAATTTATATTTGATTTTAAAACAACAAAGTCCACTAGCTAATATCAAAGATTTTTAAAGAGATTTATTTACTAGGTATATGTTTTATTTATTATTAAAAATTATATAATTAATTATTAGGGCTTTTTGGGTTTAAAATATACTCAAAACTTTAATTAAAAATATTAAAACTATTCGAAATCTATAAGGAATGATTTATAATATAAATTAATTAATTGAAGTTGTGAAATTGACTAATTATTTTTATTAAAAAAAACTTTTGCTTTTTTCCATTATAAAAGTAAAATGATAAATAAAATAAATAGGTAATTTTAATAATAAATATTGATTATTTTTTGGTTTAAACGGAGTAGTAAGTTACTTTTTATAAAGTGTGATATTATAATATTATCTAAACCAACTAATCTTTTACTATAAGCTTCTTTAAATAAATGATTTTAAAATAAAATTTTATTTGATTAACAATTTATTTTTATAATATAATTAATATATAGAAGAAATTTTACTCTGATTAAGAACCATAAGATTTATGATTTAGTTTTAATATTTTATCGAAAGCGGATAGGAATTATATTCCATAAATACTAATTTTACATAAATCCTGGTCACATCTTTAAGAAAATATTTTTATTGTAGAAACTCATATAAATATAACATATAACTTATGAAATAATTACGTTTAAATAGAGTTGTAAAATAAGTTCATAACGGTATCAAAATCTTCGAACTTATTATCTATGAATATGTATATATAATGTAAAATTAAAATTTAATGATTATTTCACTAAAGATCATAAATTTATAAGCCTATTTTTTCAATAAGAAGTTATTATAGTTTAAAATACTAATAAAATTTCCATTATTCTTATCTCATATCTATTAAGTTCCAAAAAAATAATCCAGCTACAATTTAAAGATTAAAAACATTTCATTTCTTTTAAAAATATAACTATAAATATCTATTTTAAAATTTTTAATCGTCTATATACTGTATTGAAGTTTTTAAACCATTTTACCACAATTTAAACAATAAATAATAATTAAAATAAAAATAGTAGTTACAATTAGTATTCAAGTTTGTTTAATTTTATGGAGAATGACTATCTAAGTATTAAATAAGGAATTTTCTATTAAAAAATTAAACAATATAGGAGGGAAAAAAATTATGCGTGTTTTAATTTTTTTTCTGTATAATAATAAATTTTTTATAAGCATCTATAATAATATATTCATTAATAACAACTTGTTCTAGCTACATAATTTAAATACTATTTAATAAATTTTAGTGTTAAAACTTTAAATGTATTAAGCATTAATATTTTTTTATCTAATGACTTAGGTTTTATTAAAAAAAGCTTTTATTAAGTCATTTATTTTAAATTATTATTTTTTTAAATTTTAGAATATGGTTTATATTATTTAATTTTCAGTGGCGTATGTTTAATACTTTCCAAAATATTACTAATATTATACAAATTTGTTAGTATTTTCACCATATTTTCTAAATTAAGACTATATTAAATTAAAATCTATTAATTTTATCTATAACTAAAAGTATAATCTTTAAAAATTATATTAATTCAGTTTTAAAAAAATTTCGCTAAATATTTCAGCGAAATTAATATTTACAGGTTCATGAATAATAAAAGTGATAATTTTTTGAACATTATAGATTTTATAAGAATTTAGCTTTAATTATAAATATGATCTCAATTAAATTATGATATACCATATTAAAATTATAGAAATTTATATTATATATTGCTGATTCGTTAAAAGATGATATAATATTTGATAAACTATACAAAGCATAATACTAAAAAATCCAAATATATAATAATATATAATATTTAAATATGCTAAAATTCACGAATGGTGCAAAAATAAATGATTTAATTTCCATTATAATAATTAAAAAAAATAAAACAAATTCGAGCTGTTAATTTTAAAAATTATTATTCCTAATCACTAATTCCGACGATACTTATATAGGACTCTTAATTAAGCTTCTACAATTTTGCTCATTGTTTGCTTTAATAAAAGTTACAGTACCGTGTTATATTAGCATATTAAAATCGATTAATTGTTTAAAATCGAGCCACAAATGAGAAATAAAGTTTGATTAAAAGATAATATTTGAGAAGAGTGATCAGATATACCAATTCATAAGAGATATTCCTCAAGTATGTAGATTTTATCAGTATAGCGCGAATTTAAAGTCTTTATTTAATAAAAAAAATTTAATATTAACCTGGAATGCTAGATTAAATTAAAAAATTCTTATGTACTGCTTTCATAATGCATATGATTTATATTACAGTCTGCAAAAAAAAAAAAAAAAAGGTGCCGAAATATTTTTTTTAAAAAAATTTTTAATAATAAACCTGTCAAATTCAAAAATTTTCCAAATGGAAACTACATGAACTACTACTGTGAATGAAATAATTGTTTTTTAAATAACTATTTTTTTATTGTCACTAAATTTTAAAGTGAAAGATTACAAATAAATAAATAAATTCTTGTTTTTATCATAGCTTCATCCATGCACCTATAGCTTTATTTAAAGATGTCTTATTATCTTGAATGGAAGCCAAGAATTTGGTTCATTTAAATATCGATACTTTATTTCATTCTGTTTTAAATCTCTGGTAAAATTAACAAAATTTTTTTGTTGATTGTAGTAATGAATTATCCCTTTTTTAACTATTTCCATGAAAGTTTAAATTGGCTAAAGTTCTGGGGACTGGGGAGACCAAAAATGCGTAAAAAAGTCTTTTTTCAATTATGAAACTTTTTTTATTGATATGTATGGGATCTAGCTCTATCTTGTTGAATAATTAATTAATTTGAATCCAAGATGTTATTATTGATGATAATTTTTAGCTCCTTTTTAATATACCAATTTAAACTTCATAATTAACAGAACCAATGATTTTGGCTGTGTTTCCAATACCAAATAATATAAATATAAATATACCATTACGGATCCACCTTTATTTGAGATATCAATTTTTTTTCTTCTAAGGAGCAAATCACTATATGAGTAACCTAAATGTTATCATATTTCTGGTATCGAATAAAAATTGTCTCTTCTGATCACAGTTCATATTAAAAAATTTAAAACTACCAATTTTTTTGATTTTTGGCAAAAATTTATGGTTCTGAAATATTTTCTTATGAGGAAAACGGGTTTTAATTATTTTTATAAGCTTAAAAAATACTTTTTAGGCTATTTCGCAAGCTTTGGCAATTGATGTCAATATTACTACAGTTTTTTATTTCTCTTTAAATTTCTCTAATATCAAATTTTTTGCTTGATGTTAGACTCAATGATAAGCTTCGTAATATGTTTATTGATTAATTTCTTGGGCGATCATATTAAACGATATATTTTTTTGCAGTATATATAATAACACACTTGATAGCTGTGGGAATACTAGAGAATATTCAGTTTTCTACTCACTGAATTTTTTAGCAATTTTATGTCACTAGACAATTTCAAGTTGCTCTGACGTCATATCTTTTATATATTATTCAAAAATAGTTATTTCTGTTAAGGATTGATTTATTTTAACTAATTCATTGATCTTTATTATCAAATAAAATTATTTTGATTGATAGTATAGAAGACTTAGAGATTCATTTTTCAAATTTCTAAGTCTTTCAATTTTCTCTTATTAAATAAAATTCTAATCTAACAATTAATTTTATATTCAGCAATTGTAATATTTTTTTTAATAATTTGAAAGATTAAAAGTGGTTAGATTTATAGTGATATAGCTATTAAAGTTTTAAGTTTAGTATTTAAAGTAAAATTCCAATATTTTATAATTTTTAATAATTTTATAAATATTTTTCTAAATTAATATTCAATAAATTTAAATTTTGTTTAAACTACAATAAAAATCTGTATATTATTAATAAATTTTGGATATGCTGTTTAAAAAATCAAATAAGATAATTATAAATTCTAATTTTGTTTTTTTTGGTACTGTAAATATTTCAAAAAATTATTTTTACAATTTCTGGAGCTAATTTTGGAAATGAAAAAAAAAAAAAACTATTTCATAATATAATATCAAAAATTTGATCAATTATTATTGAAAAAGTATTATAATAAGAAAATTTGATAAGAATTACTTTGTGTGCGTTAGTAAATTTTTACATTTATTTGGATTAGCTGTTACCATTATAAGATTAGGTTTTTATAATTAATGAATTGGTCTTTTCTTCCTTTAGTATTTTTTTTATCATTGTTAATTGAGATCCGGTACCAATAATTACCGGTATTTCTATCATTTTAATCTCATTATTACTTTTAATTTATACTAAAGTGTTTTTTTTTACTTTTTATATATTTAAAAAAATTAATTTTATTCGTTTAAATATTTTTTTAGCTAATTAAATATAGAATAAGTTATTTACTTTTTTTTTTGGTTTATTATAAGTGGTTATTCATGAAACGTAGAAACTTCTTATTTTTAATTCTACCTATCTAATTCTAAATCTTTAGAATATACGCTCATATCCAGTTTAAAAATTGCAGAATTTCTATTATTTGTGTATTTTTAATTGATCTATTGGCATTTTTAGCAATAAATTCGTATTTGATACCTAATAAAATGTCTCAATAATACTCAAAAATAGACATCTTGGCTAAATTATAACTTTATTAAATCATCCTATATATTTGGATTCTATTTATATGTTCTGTACTCACTACCTTTATTAGATTATATAAAAGTAAAAAAGTACATTTAAATTCCTTTTTTTAAGGCCATTTTTTAGATTCCAATATTATTCCAAATTTTAATTGATATATTATTTCTTATAAATACTATCTGAATATGATTTATTTAAATTATATTTTTTTTACATAAAAAATCATACAATTAAGAAATTTCAAAAGATGCTTTGATCCTAAAATTTAATACTTTTAAAAATTTTCATAATAGAATTCTATAATACTGAATGGTATTTAGACACTTCATCGGGTTATATAAGTATTTATTTTATTCTCATATTATACACTTCAAAGATCTAAAATTTTGAATTAGCATAGATCAATCAGTATTTATCCAAAATTTGTAATTTAAAATAAATTTTATACTGCTCTAATGTAAATCAAGACTTATACAGCCTTATTATAACATAATATACTAATTAAATGGTAATACTATTAGTTTTAGATTCGTTATCAACCCTTTTTTTTTACTTTTATAATTAATTTTTAGCAAAGCTTCCTTTACTGTATTCTTTAAGACAATTTTTTTTAAAAGCCTATTCGGATTATAATAACCATATTTTGAGCAAAATTTATTCCAATCGAATATATATTATGAAATAGCTAACTTGAAAAAATCGTCGATTTTATTATATTAACATGAGAATCTTTGAATACATTGCTTTTAAATACAAGGGAATTCTTTAATAAACTCATTTTTATGCTTTATTCATGTTTTATATACAATTCAAATAGCACAATATTGAATTAGACTGCGAATTTAATCGTCTCTGTATACTCAAATATTTAAATTTATATCTTCTTAAGTATAAAACAATAAAATTATTACTACAGCGATATTATTGATTTTAGTGGTGCAATAGTGAATCATTTTTAAAAAATCTCAGGAATAGGCTCTGCACAAATTTTATAATTAAATTGATATGATTTTTATTATAAAGATTATGAACCTTTTATTAAAAATTTTTATTAATCTAATAAACATTAAATAGAAAATAATAATAATATTATGGGTTGAAAACCAAAGAAATCAATTTTTAACATATCGATACATTTTTTGCATAAAAGCTAATTTATCAAAAAATAGAATTGAAATAGAATTTTTAAAATTTATATTAAAAACTATTGAAAAAAAAACAAAAAAATTTATTATTTAATATTGTTAGATATATATTATAATTTTTGCGTTAATAATAAAAATTATGAATTTATTTTAATTTAAAATAAAGACAAACATGTATAATATTAGTAGATGATTACATAATACTATCGTTTTCTCTGGAACTGCTGAGAGCATTAGAAATCAATTTTATTACAATAGTAAGTATTGAATCCCTATGAGGATTATTAAAATATATTTATTTCTCAATTCAAGAAAAAGGGCCAGGAAAATAAATTGAATTAATACAACTTTCCAAAACTATAAATGTATATTTATTAGCATATTGTAGTAATATTATAAATTTAAATAACATTTACCTCTTTAAATTAGAAAAATTATAATGTTTATGAGGCTTATAATTATAAATATAGACGATAGATCTACTAACATTTACCAGGATAAAATAAAAAGGGAAAATTATTCAATTTTTAAACAAAATAATTTAAAAATTTCACTTTTCTATAAATATAACTCAAATTATGTATAATTTAAAAACAAAACATAATTTATAAGTATGGTGATTTTTTTAAACAGATTTTTTTACAGTTTATAATATATTACTTGCGAGAAGTTACATATTTTCATTTAAAAATTTATATTAATTATCAACTTAATCCTTTCACGGGCGGTGGGATATTTATTATCTACCAAATATAGTCAAATGTTTTCAATTATTATAACTTTATTGCAAGACACATCTAATTATTGAATTACTGTTGAATATTATCAATTGATAAAGTAGCTTTTAAATCACGTATGAATAAATAGTTTCGTTATTTTTAAGAGTGTTGGATGGGAAAGGGTGAAATATAATTTATACAATGATAGATTTTTTTGAGTTCTAAAGTTAGCTCAATGACTTAAATTTTCATTTTAATATTGCGATTTATAACTTGTGAAATAATATAGATAAAATATAAATTCAAGAAATCTTCAAATAAATACTCTTTTCATGTATTTTTTGATCAAATAAAGAATATAAATAAGTGCTCATACATCGATAAAAAATTTAATACAACCTTTAATTCATAATTATAAAATGTATCACTTACTTTCATATCTTTGAATTTTCTACGACTGTATTGTAATAAATTAGTTTATATTTTAATTGAATTCAGTTTAAATAATAGCTTAAAAGTATCTATAGCGGAATGTGTATAATGTGGAAATTTTTATACCAAATAAAGTTCCTTGGAAGTTTTCTGATTCATATAATTGGAACAAATATATAAGAATTTTCGAAATATTAAAAATAAAGCATTTATTTTCAATTGGTTTTTTTTATTAAACAAAGCATAAAATATAAAGATAAAACATATGCTTTTTTCATTTTGTTTTTATTACAGTGAAATTTCCATCAGCGCATTTTTTTAGATTAATTTATGCTTTAGGAAAAATTACAATTTGCACAAGTTTATCTGTACAGTTTAAATTATATATTTACAATAATTTACACTCTAATAATTAAAACGAAATTCCTTATTTTTGTTTTAACAAAAAAATTTCAAAACTTTTGCTAAAATACTCAAATTTAATGATATTATTTAATTACTAATCCCTAATAAAGTAGTATATAAAGAAACATTTTATACATTTTATATTAATTATTATCACATAAATAGCTATTAAAAATAGAAATTATATGTATGAAAATGTAAAATAAAAATATTTATTATACATAATATTAATCCATTTAAAACTTTCGAAGGTTAAGTAAAATTTCAGAGTAGCTCAACTAATTATACTGTTATCTTGATTCAAAATTAATTATGCTCAATAAGAAGTATTTGAGTTTTATTAGCTATCACTTTTTCCATAAAAATTTTAATTTAATAAAGGATAATAAAGGTATATTTTTAAAATTGAAATATAACTTAATATGAGATTTGTGAAAATTAGAAAATTTACGAAAATTAAATTAATTTTTTTTATCAGATAAATAATTGATTAATCTATCGTAATGTTGTTATTAACAACATTTAACAATGAAGAAAGTCGTGTATTGAAAGCTATTTTACAATAAAAAGAGCCACCAAGGTCGTTTAAGCTAAAATTCCAGCATTGAATTTACATCAGACTGACTTGATCCAAGTAGGAGCATTTTGAGACGATTATTTGTTAATAGAGTTTATCGATATTAAAATTTCATATCTAAGTGCTGAATAGTATAAATCACGATAATTGATTTATAGCTACAACCAAATATTATTATTGATTTAAGAATTGATTTTTATTTGAATAATTTTTGGGTTTTTTTTACAAAATTGTGCACATAAAAGAATAAAAAATGTATTAAGTAAAGGATTTTTATTCAAATTAGGTATAATACTTTAAATTTACCATTAATTCAGTTTATCTTCTCTATTTAGATAATAAAATGCATATTTATATTAAATAATAATAAAAACAGTCTTATTCTAAATATAGATACATAAAAACCATCTTTATATTCAATTCCATTAAAAAAAATAATACAAAGTATTACAAAAAAGAATCTATATAATCTATCTCAAAGCAAAAGTTGTTTAAATGAATTTTAATGAATAAAATTCATATTGAAATTTCTGCACTGTATTAGGTTTCAATTTAAATATGAAATAAGAATCGATTTGATTTAGTGAAAATTATTAACCATATGCTAAGATTTAGGCATTTTATTGATTTTTATGTGCTAACTCATTATCACATTCGAGCCTAGCTTATTTTCCAAAAGATGTAAGCAATATTTTTTTCTCTAGAATTATCAATCAAATTATAATATCAAGGGATTGTTAAATACTAAAGTATTAGTGAATTATAATTATTCAAGGGATTAAAATTAAATGCATACAAAAAATGTGCATATTAATACTAAATCGGTTTATTTATAGTCAGTAAAAGTTTCTTATTGAATTTATAATAAATAATTCTATTTAAAAGCGTATCATATATTGAGTTATGGATTTTTATATCAAAAACAAAAATCCAAATAAAAATCCATTTTAGTTGCAAAAAGCTTTAAATTAATAAAAAGCGTGTTATCAGATAACGATTTTAAAAATATGTGATCAATAAGAGAAGTGGAACTTTTTTCTTGACCCTTTCCCGTCCAACACTCTTTGAAAAAATCAATTTATTTATTCGTTTACGATATATAATTTTATTTATTATTTGCTATTAAATCACAATATACCAGTATATTAACGATTCTCAGAATTTAAGTATATTATTTGAAAGCAGTTGGATATATTTTTAGGCCAAAAACAGTCTACAGCCCGCCAAAGAGCTAAAATAAAGATTTTTTTATGTGGATTTGATAAGACTATTGGCTGTAGATTGTATTCAATTCGATGTTTATTTAATTAGCGGTTTTAAATTATCACTAAATCTTGCTTGTAGTATATAATTACTAGAGTAAGATACTCGAGTATATGGGTTATTCTTGTGAATAGCGGGAAAAAATTTACTATAGACTATAGTTATTAATTTGAATCAAATACAGATATTAGTTGTGTATGACCAAATATTCAATGTAATTTTCTAGTAGGATTTAAAAATTGTAAAGTATGCTTATGAACATTAAAAAAATTTATAGAAAAGCGCCACACCTCGATTAAGTCTGTGATAAATTTTTCGATAATTTTCGCGAAATTGGTTGCCCTTATAAAGAATAGTAAACGTATAAGAAAGTTGTAGTTATAATATTGAACGAATGGGATGGCAAATTTCAATTTTGTATTTATTAATAGGAATAATAGGCAAATTATCATAGCAAAAAAAAGATTTAATAATCAGCCAATAAAAAGAGTATGATAGGATATTGATAGAATTTAAAAATTAAATCAGTGGTA
>LSSN01005562.1:0-13335 GCA_001970855.1 Smittium culicis | reverse complement strand
AAAAAATAGGCTCAAGAAAAATCGAACAATATCAAATGCCATGCTGATCAGGGAACAAAAATTCACCGAATTGCAAACTCTGAAGCTCATGACGTATAACATACAGTCAATAAAAAATAAAATCAAAGAACTTGATTATTTTTTTAAGCTGTCAAAATCAACTATTATTACAATCCAGGAGACGCACCTGTCTGAAAAAACTCACAGGTGCTACCTCCAAGAATACACCACTGTAGAGTCTAAAAAAAAACTCACAAAACACGGCTCTGGGCTGCTCATTGGAGTGCGCAATAAATCAGGCCTCAAAATATCTGAATACATAAACAACACCAGCTGGATGGCGGCCAAAGTGTATGGAAAAAATATTAACTCTGAAAAAATCGAGTTTATAATTGTGAATATCCACACTCCGCACAACACCACAAAAAAGAAAAATATGGTTTCTGAAGTTGGAAAATTCCTTCAGAAAGAGTGCAGAAAGAACAAAAACTGCAGAATAATCCTGACTGGCTATTTTAATATGGACGCGAAAGCCACTATAAATTTTATTAATAAAATTGGAGTTGGCCTAACACGAGTCCCAATACTAAACTCTAAAGGATCCCGAACTACCAAAGGGAAAATGGGCAGAATGATCGATCATATCTGCTTCCGCAATATGGATTCGCACCCATTCAGATCCGAAGTCATAAAAAATATCGACCTATCTGACCATCTCCCAGTAACAGTATCGTGGGCAATGGATAAAATAGGCGCCCAATTAAATTCCACCAAAAAAATAAGCCTTGAAAAAATTGCTATTAATGCTGATAAAATAGTTAATAATAACAGATTTTCCGCGCTATTACACCTCGATTCGGACACTAATAAAATCATTACTGACATGCATACCGCAGCAAAATCAGTAGCCGATGAACTTAATTCCGCCGCAGAAAAAAATTCGCACTTTGATGTCACTCTTAGTAAAAAAACTAGGAAGCTGATCAGAGTGAGGCGAGCAAAATTCCAAGGATTTTTGAACAATACCGTAGGCGTAAATGAATATATGAATTATTTTAATGCATCTAAGAGAGCAATAAAATCTGACAGCAAAAAAAATGCACCAAAGAAAAAAATTAATGCCATTGACAAGCTGTTTAAAAAGGACTCTTGAAAAACCTGGAAATATCTGAAAAGCCAAATGAAGCCACTCTCCAGCTTCAACAGCCAGATCAGACAGATTAGTGATAATAGTGGCACAAAATCACAGCATTAAGAGCAACTTGGAATTTGGGCGGACCACTTCTCAGCACTGGCTGTAGCGCCTGAAAATCAATATATTCATGATCTAAATGAAATAATCCCTGAACCGTACACTGAATGCTACCGTATACCGACATGGGAAGTAATTACAGCTGCACTTAAAAGTACGCCCAATAAAAAATCTCCAGGAATAGACTCTATTCCGAGCGAATTTTGGAAACTGGTGCAAGACGAAGAGCAGCCTACAAGTGTCGCGGTGGAAACCGACGACGAGGCAGAAGGTAGCTAACTTCCGCCAATTATAAGACATAATTATTTAATGTGTTTTACCTTTTGGGTTTCTCGGCCAATACCTTTAATTCTCATTATAAGCTTACGTCTATAAGTTTAATTTCTCTTCTCTTATCTTATCTTATCTATATTACTCATAAATTAATTGCTATTTCTACACGGATACTCCGAGAAACATCCGAAATCCCATCGGTAAAAGGAGTATTGGTATTAAAATAAAAAGGATCAAGGATTTTTGGGATATAAAGATAGCCCAATTTTCCTTTAAGTTTGGTCATCGGGAAAAAAAAAAAATAAATAAATAAATAAATAAATAAAAAAATACATATAAAGAATACTCTAATTATTAAATTAACTTATTATTTTAGTAATTATACAAAAAAAACCTAGAAAAAAAAACTAGGTACGTGGTCACAAAATAACCACGACATTAGTGGTGATCCTGCCAGGACTTTGCTTTTCTACTTTTTTATTCTCTATCGTTTTACACTCCTAACTCGGAAACTTTTTCCAACTGATTCGGATTCTCAATCGCTCTACAGCAAAACTCGTACTTTTGACTCCAACTTAGCCTGTTTTGCTGACGTTCTACAATTCAACCAGCAGCTCTTTCTAGTACATCTGTTTCAACTACAACCCATTTTTATATATTTGCCTTGTTGAATAATAATTTTATCAACTTTTGGAATATATTATCCAACAATAGTATCTTGTTCACAACTTTTTTATTCTGGTTCATCTCAATTCGTTGATATTTTTACATCTGTCACCAATATGAGCGAGGGTTCTCCGCCTAAATCTATGTCTTCACTCAAAAGTGATTCTTTTATCTCTGGAATCCCAGAAATTGCTCCAGGTTCTGTTAACGCTCCATTATTCAAAGGTTCTGGTGTACTTTCTTTCATTGAACTTTACGAACTGGTAACATTTAAAAACACTTCGCAGCAAAAGACTCTCCTATTTCCTTATTATTGTGACCAAGCTATCAACGAAAGCCTCATTAAAACCACTCCATATGAAAAACGGGACTGGGAAAGCTTTAAATCTATGCTAAAAATAAGATTTAAATCTGATTCAGATACCATCTCCATAAAAAGTATCGAAGATCTCACGCGTAAAGGATTTACTCATAACAACTTTGAGGAATTTATGTATAATTTTGAATTCATGAGTGATAAGCTTATAAAAAAAGGCTCGATCTCTGTTGCCAACAGAAGTAACCTGGTAATAAAAGCTATTCCAATCGATATTATCGACAGAATTGGGGATAAAATATATGACACTGAAGGGTGCCTGCTAAACTATGACCTATTAGTGCCTATTATCCGTAACGAGATCAACTCACAGAAACGGATCAAGCTTCTTAAACAAGAATCTAATATTATTCATTCCGCTCAAGAGGAGCCACAATTAACTATTCAAAATCCTCACCTAACGCACTTTAAAACCAAGGAAGTAGGGAGTATTCCAAATACCTCGCCTCCTATGAAAGAGAAAGGATCTGAGGATATTAAGTCTCTAATCAACCAAATGAACGCAATGAGTTTAGAAATAAAGCGTATAGAAGAGCGTTCAACCTATACCCATTCAACTAATAAAGACGCTCGCTCTTTTAGAGACCATAGTAAGCCTAAATGCGCTTACTGTGATAGCGATCACTTGAAGCGAGACTATACACTGCTTAATCAGGACATTGAAATAGGGCTCGTAAAAATCGGAACCCGAGGAATGGTTACTGATTTAAATGGAGAACCCTACCCGCTAAATTTTAATAGAGGAGGTATAAAAGCTTTTATTAAACCGAAAAAATCTGTGGTTAGTAACTTGGTTAGAGTTAACTTCGTGTCATGAACCAATCATGGCATACGGAATCAATCACGTTCCTTGTGTATTAGTCATTAAGAAGTATGATTACTAATTCATTTCTTAATGACTAATCATTACGTCTAAGAGATTATTAATCTAGAAAATTCCATTAAGTGTTTTCAACTGATTAAAATAATTTAGGCTTATCAAAAAAGTATTTAAAGTTAGATATTTTATTATATTAATTCCATAGCAATAAAATATCCTTTATTCTATTTATACTTTTTATTATTTTTAAAAAAATCAACATAATTGTTACTACCTAGTATCTAGGTCCCGACACTTCGATCAGGAACTAAATATTAGCTCGACAGATGCCGAAAAAATGGTTCCAGAAGACGAATTCTCGAACCTTGTGAACTCCCTCGCAGCAACACGTCGCAGTAGCAACAACCCAGATCGCTTCTCACCCTACAGCGAAAAACAAACCAAATCTAACACCAATACACCTGGTAACAATAAGCAAACCACTAGGAGGATATCTGAACTACCAAAGGTCTTAGATCCGGCTGATGATACTTACTTACCCAACTCCGCTGCCTTTGAAAATGATAAAGTTTTATTCGAACAGGGTCTGGTAGACAAACCATATAAAATAAAGTCAAACATTGTAGAATCGAAATTTCAAGATCGAGTATTGGAGAGGTGCAAATCTTCAAAAATTGAAATATCTCTTCAGGAGCTTGCTAGTGTCTCTCATATGATAAGAAAATCATTAAATGACGATTTACGCCCAAAGAGGGTGGTAATCGCTGAAAATATTACAACCACTCAACCCAAACCACTCGAAACCTCTGCAGTTCAAAACGACTGGAAAACTGAGTATCTCGCTGTAGGCTCAGAAAAGGTAAACGGTAGAATTCAAGGAGCAGAAGTGCAGTTATTGTTTGATGAAGGGAGCGAAATTAATCTAATGAGCACTGGGGTCTTTCAAGCACTTAAATCTTTAGGGAGAGTTAAGCTGGATGAATCGATTAATTGGAATCTTGTTGATGCTAATCAAGGTTCCAGTAAAATGCTTGGTGTTTGCAATGACGTCGAAATCGAAATATACGGAGTATCAGTTAGGGTATCCTTGTTTGTAAGTGATTATACAAAAAACCCAGTCATTTTGGGTAGGCCTTGGGATATAAGGAGCAGAGTCTTGAAAGACAACAGAGCCGACGGTTCTCTCTGGTATACTATCCGTGACGAGGTTTCGGACGCTGCGGCGACCTTCTGCGTGAACGATAAAAGAGACCAGCGGAGATAAGAATAACCTGGACTCTGAAATTTCCATAGATGTTAACATGTCCCAAATAGTTGTCTGCGTGTTGGGAAAGGTCAATATTCCTGAACATAACTCGGAAGTGTTAACTAGATACAAATCAGTTAACAATAAGGTACATCCAGTGTCAAAAGCTCTTAAAGAATCTAAATCCCCTTGCATCTTAGAAGATAAAATACAGTTTAGCACCAAGAAACGGCTAACTCCGGAAAGATTAAATGATTTGGTGATAGGAAATGATAACCTTACTCCTGGAGAAGTGCAGTTATTTAAAGCGGCATTGGAACCATGTGATCGAGCTTTTGCTTTTAAGCCAGAAGAAATGGGAATTCTAAGTACACAGATCGAGGGCCCAATAAAGGTAGAAACTGTTGACCATGACCCGTGGCTCCACAAACCATACCCCGTACCAAAGAAAATACAGGAAGATATAAAAGCCCTGCTAAAATCCAAAATTCAATCAGGAATCCTTGAGCCATCGAACGGGTCCTACTCCAACCGATGATTCTGCTTTAGGAAAAAAGATGGCGTTAGTCTGCGATTTATCCAGGACGTGCGCCCAGCGAATTCCGTAACTATCACGAATGCGGGAGGTCCGCCGATAATAGACTCTTTTTCGGAAGACTTTGCGGGTAGAAAAATATATACATCATTTGATTTATTGTCAGAATACGACAAAATTCCTCTTGAAGAAGGGTCCAGGGATATCTTTGGGCTCTTGTCACCCTTTGGATTGTTAAGAATGACTCGTTTGCCTATGGGATGGGCAAACTCTGTGCAAAAATTTCAGAGGTTAATGTACAAAATTTTCATGCGACACATACCAGATACTATGGGAATTTTTCTAGACGATGGGTGTGTTTTGGGGAGAAGTAATAATGAAAGCCTATCAAGTATTCCAGGAGTTAGAAGATTTGTATTAGAGCATATTAATGACGTAGTATCTGTTCTTCAGACTATGATCAACGCAGGATTGACTGTGAGCGGAAAAAAATGTCGATTTGGAGTCTCAGAAGTAGAGCTAGTGGGTTTTATATGCGATGAGCACGGAAGAAGACCAACAGGATCGAACATATCAAAGGTAATAGAGTGGCCAAGACCAAAAAACCTAACACAGGTGAGAGGATTTCTTGGTATGTGCGGCTTCTATAGGATCTGGATTCCCAACTTCTCGTCACTAGCTGAGCCTCTCTACAGGTTAACAAAAAAAACACAACCGTTTATTTGGGGTGAGCCACAAGATAATGCGTTTCTAGGATTAAAAAGAGCACTTACCAGCAAGATGGTACTCAGGCCACCAGATTATCAGGACCCCAATAGACCTCTTATCCTTACAGTAGATGCCAGCCCTGTAGGCGCTGGAGCGGTGCTGCAGTAATGCGACAAAAATGGAAACCGGTTCGTAATTAGATATGAGTCGCATACGTTCAACGACCGAGAACGTCTATATGCTCAAATAAAGAGAGAATTATATGCCGTTAAGATTATGGTACAGAAACTGAAGCTGTATTTGTATGGGGTTAGATTCATAGTTGAAATAGATGCAAAATCTGTCTTGGGAATGCTGAACCAGGTAGATCTTCCCTCTGACGTTGCAGCAAGGTGGGTGGCCTATCTACAAATGTACGACTTTGATATTGTTCATATAAAAGGAACTAGCAATCCAGTTGCTGACGCTCTTTCTAGGCACAGTAGCCGGGATATGAACTCAAACGCTATAGAAGTAGAACCTGAAGTCAAAAATATCAATCCAGGAAATGTGGAATCCAAATTCACGATGCAAAATTCTATTAGAATGGTTCTTGAGGGGAGGTCAGCCCAGATAAACCCTAGATTTAGGAGAGAAGCCATAAAAAAGTCGAAAAACTACTTTTTGAAGGACGAATACATGTATAGACGACCTAGGTTCGGAGGGATGCTTCTAAGAGTTCTGGAATCAACCAAATCAAAGATGGACGTCCTCAAAGACGCACACGGTGGGGGAGGTGGTGGACACCGGGGAAGGGACTCGACACTGTCTAAGGTAAGGCTGCGATACTTTTGGCCGAAAATATATCAGGATGTAGATAAATTTGTGAAAGAGTGTGAGGTCTGTCAGAAGAGGTCTAGGGGTAAGATCGAGGAGCCCTATCACCCCACTTGGGAGTCTAACTTGTTCAGGAAGATAGGTGTAGACCTGATATTAATTCCAACTGGAACGCTGAATATGAAATACATAGTAATCTCCCGCGACGACTTCAGTGGCTGGGTGGAAGCCCGAGCACTTAAGAACAACAAATCAAGTCTAGTGTGGAAATTTCTCTTCGAGGATGTTATTTTTCGCTATGGGGTCGTTACCCACTTCATCGTGGATCGCGGCGAGATGAACTCCAAGTTGATTAAAGATTTAGCTGCTAAATATGGGATCAAACTCAACTTCACTTCGGCTTATCATCCTCAGTCTAATGGGATGGTCGAGCGAGGCCATGGCCCTCTCATAGACGCTCTTTCTAAATACTGTGCCGATAAACCAGGTTCATGGCCAGAAAAGCTGACACTCGCTCTATGAGCCGACAGAACGACAACAAAAACAACAACAGGAGAGAGTCCTAATAAGCTGATGTTTGGACAGGAAAGTATCCTGCCCATTGAATTCAAACACGCAACCTGGAATGCGGTAAGCTGGTATGATAACATGAGTACCACGGATCTTTTAAAAGCCAGAATGAGACAAATGGACTCCAAGGTGGAATTAGTGGCTATAGCGGCAAATAAAATCAAGAAGTCTAGGGAGAGAAATAAGATATATTTCGAAAAAAAACATAATATAAGACATAATCCCTTGGAAGAAGGCTGCATGGTGTTATTGTACGATTCAACTATAGGGAAAAGCAGGGAGAGGAAACTAGACAACCGGTGGAATGGGCCGTACATTGTTACCAAGTCACTTGGGAATGGATCATACTACCTAAGAGAGCTTGACGGAACAAGGAAACGAGGATCGGTTGCAGGAAATAGACTTAAGCGATTCTACCGATCAGAAGATCCAAGATCACAAGAATTAATTATGCAGGGGGAAGATGTCGCGGTGGAAACCGACGACGAGGCAGAAGGTAGCTAACTTCCGCCAATTATAAGACATAATTATTTAATGTGTTTTACCTTTTGGGTTTCTCGGCCAATACCTTTAATTCTCATTATAAGCTTACGTCTATAAGTTTAATTTCTCTTCTCTTCTCTTATCTTATCTATATTACTCATAAATTAATTGCTATTTCTACACGGATACTCCGAGAAACATCCGAAATCCCATCGGTAAAAGGAGTATTGGTATTAAAATAAAAAGGATCAAGGATTTTTGGGATATAAAGATAGCCCAATTTTCCTTTAAGTTTGGTCATCGGGAAAAAAAAAAAAAAATAAATAAATAAATAAAAAAATACATATAAAGAATACTCTAATTATTAAATTAACTTATTATTTTAGTAATTATACAAAAAAAACCTAGAAAAAAAAACTAGGTACGTGGTCACAAAATAACCACGACACAAGCATACTGGCAAAACTGATTAATAAGCTAGTTCTGTCTGCTTGGAATGGAGGCACTATTAGTAACATAAATAACACTAGCATTGTAGTGCCAATACCAAAAAAGGGCGATCTTACCGACCCAAATAACTACCGCGGAATTTCGCTGATACCCACACTGCTGAAAATATTGGCCAAAATTGTCGCCATGGAAATCAATAAAATCGACCTCAAATACAACATTCTGGTCAAAGAGCAAGCTGGATTTCGCAGCCGCGAAGAGTGTGTTGCGCAAGCTACCTGCCTATATGAAATTGCGAGGCGGAGAAAACTCGAGTTCAAGCCGACGTTTGTTGCCTTTATCGACTTTGAAAAAGCCTATGATAAAGTCCCGCACGACCTGCTGATGAAAAAACTTCGGCAAAATAAAATTGGTGGAAATCTGCTAAAAGTGATAAAAAGTCTGTACCAGAGCCCAGAAATGGTGGTGAGGTGCGGAAATGAAATATCAAGAGCTTTCAAGTACTGCTGTGGAGTCAGGCAAGGATGCCCGATGTCGCCTATATTATTCGATATTTATATCAATGATATTTTTGAAGGCATGGACGGCGTAGAAGTACCTGGATTGGAAGAAAAAATACCAGGGCTGTTATTTGCCGATGATGCAGTAATTTTAGCCGACTCTGAAATTTCGCTCAAAAACAGTTTTTTGAAGCTTAATTTATGGGCTGAGAAATGGAAAGTGAAAATCAACAACAAAAAATGCGGTGTAATTCCTGTCGATGCAGCTGTCGAATCGCAACTATTTATCCAACAAAAACCTGTGCAAGCTGTCGATGAGTATACTTATCTGGGGCTAAAATTCAACAAAAATTGGACGCACAAGGACACACTCAAAAATAACGCCGAAAAGGCCAGAAGAGCGCTATACGCTAGCTATTATTTTTTTAAACGTCGGGATATACCGACTAAATTCAAAGTCATGGCTGTCAAAGGGATCATAATACCAATTGCCACGTATGGGTGCGAGCTATTTGGAATTTCTGTAGTGCGCTGCTACTCACTCCAAAAAGTCGCGGATGATGCCACAAGGATAGCTATGAATGTTGGAAAATCCACTGCAATGAATCGGCTGAGGACTGAGCTGAGCATTGCTCAAATAAATACCAAGTCCTCAATTGCTCGCGAACGAGCATACCACAAATGGAGCAGCTCCAGAACATGGATATCTGATCTCATTAATAATCCCATACTGAATCGAAAAGACACATGGGTGACCGGGTACATACGATGGTCCAAGCGGTTAAATAAAAATTTGATGCGCGGGTCAACCAAAAAAACTCTATACGATAGAGTACTGAAAAACGACAAATCTATGATATCACAGTGGATGAGAAAAGTATACGGTGGAAACCAATCTAACTGGATGGGCCTGGAGCTCAAGTACCCTGAGCGGCAAAAAAGTTTGCTGCACATAGCCAAGATTAGAATCGGCGCATACTGGACAGCACAGCGCATGGCCAATGCGCGCATTATTGATGGGGCGTACAAAACTGAATGCCCATTCTGCAAAATGAAAACACCTGAAACTGTAGAGCATATACTCCTGGACTGCGGACGTTGGACAGCGGTACGGTGGAACACCACAGGACCATATATTAGAGAAAAAACGTCCATGCTGAGCATGCAGTTCAGCAACCTTCCGCCTTCTTCAATCTCGCAGAGGTTAGTTGGCAAGCTCCTGGGGGAGGAGTTAAAACTTAGCTCGTCGGCGATCTACCAAGGTTACGACACTCCGGCCACCAAAATTGTGTTGGCAACAGAAAAATTTCTCGAGGCCATCTCTTTGCACCGAAAATTAATTCTTGAGAAAATTAATTGTTCACCGATCCCCTTGACTCGACGCCTAACAGGTACGGAGGCCCTACAGTGCCGGAGGGGAGTTGGCTGAGCAATTTTTTTATATAATATTTTTTAAGTAGTTTTTTATTTATTTTTTATATGTTTTAAACTTGTTTCAATAAATTCCTTTAAAAAAAAAAAAATATATATAACTAATTTTTAGGTCATCGATTCTAGCCGAAAAAAAAAAGAATAAAATAAAGAAATAGGGATTTGGGATTCGAATATAAATTCAAATCCACAATTGAAAAAAAGAAACTTTCAGGCTTGATTCCCTAGAGAATCTCATTAGCAATTTTTATATATTATTATTACTATTATTATTTGATCAATAAATTAAATATAAACACTTCTAACTTCAGTTCCAAATAAAACAAATTATACTATTCAGTGGAGATCGTGTAATAAATGAGCTACACAAAACTCTTAAGAAAAAGGGCTGCCTGGGTAAACCAGCAAGTAGCAAATGGGGTCGACCAAGCCGACACCCTCCAGATCGAGGGAGTCGCCTCGGTCTCGGATGAAATAAGGCTCCCATCAACGCATCTTTAAACCTTGAACCAATGCCCAGTGGGTATGGAGCTGCTAGAGCGGCGAAGGGGGGTCGGTTGAAAAATTATTTTATTAATATTTTTTTATAGTTTTTTGTATACTTTAAAAATTTGTTTAATAAACTCTCCGAGACATAAAAAAAAAAAAAAAATTATTTTTTATCCAGTAAAATATACCTAAGGTTTTTTTTAGCAAATAATACATTAAAAATGGTTAAAATGTCTCCAAATGCCAAAAGTGGGCCGAGCCCTCTCTCTCTTAGAAAAGTTTTTCTTGGGCGAGCCAATAGGATTAGAGAATCTATAAAATTTTATTTCTTACCTACTATTCACTTTTTTTTACGCTCTTACTAAATAAAATTAACTATAACCATCGAACACGTAGTCTATCGACCTTAACTTATTAATTCAACTTTTTTGACCTTGCCAAGAGCTACATTTTGGTACAAGTTTGGTCTCTTTAGACAAAGTTTAACTATTGCAATTAAATTGTAAGTGCCCAAGTTTTGTGCACGGTTTTAATTAGCCAAATCGAAAAAAAAAAAGTACGCAAATCGCCGAATTTAACGAATTTGATTATTTCGACTAATTTGCGACACAAAAAAAACTAAAAAAATAAATAAAAGCACAAAAAAACATCAATTTAATTAATTATGGTCATTAGAAAGCCCGTAAAACGTGCTAGAACCTTATTTAGCGACGTTGTGAAGGGAAATGACCCTCATTGCCTCACAAATGAGGTACAAAACAGCAACACTAATGATTATCCTAGGGTTAATAGCCAACATAGTCTAAAACATGATCCCAGATCACAATTAAACAACAAAAAAAAACAAAAAATCTCAGCTAAAAAAACCCTCGGAGGAAAAAAAGGAAATCTGACTGATATGAGTATGTATAAGGAGGTTTCCATCAAGCATATGCTTTTTGGAGGTGAAATAACCTGCCTCAAGAAGTTCTACACTGGCGGCTCCAACATGAAAGTCGGCTGCTCATGGGCCCAATTCAAAGGGAACCACATCGACGCCTTTGAGGTCATATTCAGTGCGCTTAAAGATGTGTCGTACATTGACAGGACGACCATCGCGCCGGCACCACATACATGATTTTTAATAATATTAAAGACGCAAACAATCTAATGTCTACGAAGCTTGTCTATAATGACAAGCCAATAGACCTATATCAGACAGTGAAAATCGAGGAAGATATCACTGTAGTAAACATCCCTAATTTCAGGGATGTAGGAATCGAACCAATGGCCAAGCTAATTCTAAAAGAGCTCGGGCCTTGGTGCGAAATCAAGGATATCAGCGCTTGGCGCCGATTCGACATCAACCAGTACCTCCCATATGGGATCAAAGTACTTGTAAAAAAAAATAACATAGAGATCGACCTCCCAAGCTTCCTCGACCATGAAAATGGTAAAATTAACATCTTCTACAAGGGCTGTAAGGAGGCATGCAGTTACTGCAAGGAGGCCGGGCACTGGAAATCCAAGTGCCATAAAATCAAGAAAAACCAAATCAAAAAAAATGCACGCGAGAACATGCAGAAGCTAAAATTCAGCTTTAATTGCTCCAACGCCGAAGCACCACCGGTATCAGCCGCTCCCCGAACTGATGATTCTAAATCAGTGACCATAGAAGCTCAACCCAGCACAAAGCCGGTTGAGAAGTCAAAAATAATCAACGATACCGAAGTATCAACCAATGATGAAGCTGAAACAGCCAAACCGGGAACCATAAATCGCCTGAGTGGCACCGTAGGCTTGAAAAAACCCCCCGCAAGCTCATTAAATGCTGCTGTGATATCTCCCAGCTCCAATGAAAAAGTATCATCAGGTGATGATACTGAGTCTGACGGCAGTGATGATGACAATCATCAACCTATAACCAAATACCAACTAAATCCACTATTAATAGTGATGATTTCTCGGATATCTCAGTAGACAGTGATATGAGCTCCCCAATGGAGATCAAAAAAGAGTTCATATCACCGAATCTCAGCCCTACAAACGAATCTGAAGGGTATAGCCCCCCGTCAGCGCACGCATTGATTGCAGCGAAAGCCAGGATGGGGCAAATATCGGAACAAGTGTTTAACAATTTCGTATAAAACGTAGATAACGCGCCGCCAGGAAGCAATATAGCTGCTATAGAGCCTGGATCTGACGCCGAACATCAGGAGATCTCTGATATAGAGTACTGATGCCATAATTATTAAAATATACATACAATATGAATCAAAAAACTTTAAAAAAAAATATAAAATATCAAAATCTCAAAAAAAATCTCCGAAAAAATATCGAAAAATTCTTGGTTCTCAACGTCCAAGAACTCAAAAAAGATACTGTAAAAAGGTACATTGTGCTAAATAGCACCCTAAAAGACCATCAGTTTACAGTAAAAAAAATCAGACAACGTAACGGCCAATGGAGGCACGAAATTCACTCCATTGACCACCAATAAATCAAATTTTTAAAAACTGAAATAATTAATATTGAAAAATCTCTGGGCGCGAAAATTAGGCGCGAAAAAAATAAAAAATTTCGATCCGCCATTTTCACTGGCCGAAAAAATCAAAAATTAAATTTCGCTAAAAACAACACTCTGACGGTTATGACCTACAATATACGGGGCATAAAGAGTGTAAAAGATTAACTGGAGCACTATCTGAATTTTTCAAAGTCGGATAGTGCTAAGCCCGATA
>LSSN01005561.1:0-12272 GCA_001970855.1 Smittium culicis | reverse complement strand
TACTGAACTTGACGCTCATAATTGTGGAAACCAGGCTAATATGAACGCTGATAGCAGTTTTGACTATTCTCATCTAGATAGGAACACGCAAATAATTAAGCTGGTTAATGAAATTTTTGAATTTTCATCTTCTAGTAACCAAACCAATCTCTCTTCTGAAACAAATCAAGATATTTCTGATAACCAACAAAATAAAGTTGCTGAATTTATTACCTTACTCGAAGATAAATACTTCAAGCACTTTTCAAGCATGTACAGCAACCTTTCAACCTCCATTTCTAGCAAAGAAAGCGCCGAAAAAAATTCTCTCAATCTAGATAATAACTTCACTTTACAGGAAATGATAGAAAAAATTGCCTTGGATATGGATAAAATCAACCCTCAGTTTATATTACGCAATTGGATACTTGAGGAACTTATCGGCCTAATCGATAACAAGCAAGAACCGATTCCACAGCAAAATGATATTGCCACAGACCCTAAACAGGCTTCTAGCTCTAGTGACACTCAAACTGAACCAAACAATTCAAATGTAAATGATAGTCCCAGTATATCGAACGAAGACACTGCTGTAAAACCTGATCGCAGTATCGACGATGAAGTTGAGGCTCAAAACATGCAAGTACTTGCTAAAAGATTCAACGAAGTTTTCATGCTGATGACAAAACACGTGTACACTGATGCTGATGAACTCGACACAATCTTAGTGAACGGCGATAAAAGCACGAACGTTCAAGAAAGCTCAGATCTAAAAGAGTTCCCTAATGCAAAGAGATATGCCGGGCCTGTACCTAACGTAACTACTATTTTATTTCTCTCTTAAACTAATTTTTTACTCAAACTCTTATCTTATCTTGTTTTTTTTTCTTTTTTTCTATAGTGGGGAGAAAAGTTTATATACAGCTGCACCTCTTAAATGATATTTGGCCGCCATATATGCATTTTAATTTTTTTTTATTTTTTAAATTTCTTTATTCCAAAACTCCGTACAAGCTTTAAAAAAAAAAAAAGTTTTTGTTGTACTTTGATGTGCAAAATCGAAATCACTGTCGCTGAAGATCTAAATACGTTTAAACGAATAGTCTATTTTTATCTTATAGACTGAATAACTTGTTAAAAATTCTATTTATGCCTGTTTATTTATCATTATTTTTTTGACTAGCTAGAACGTATATAAACGAGGTGAATCTCAAATTAAGAAAGTCATCTCTTTGTACAATAATAAATTCTAAATTTTTATTTTAAATTACTGATCCTAATAGCCTGATAATTTCAAATACTTGTACTTGTTTATAAAAAATCATGTCCTGTTACTTTTTTTACATACTAAAATCAATTCATTTTGGCACAGATTGATTTTTGTGGTAAATTACTCAATTCTGTATTCAAAATGAAAATTATACAATTAATTTTTAACTTGATTGCTTTTTTTTCTCTTTTTATTATATATTTATTATAAAAAATGGGTATCAAATACTGTTTCACTAAAAAAAATAGTCACAAAATAAATGATATCCTATGATAGTATAAACTAACAATTGGAGGGTTGAATATATTTTAAAGCTTGTGACCTTTTTAATTAAGTATGCTAAAATTTCATTACAACATTATTTATCATATAGTGCCTAAGATCTGTAAGACTAAATGTCTAACGGAATGACCTTTTGGTTAAGCGATTAAATCTTAGTTCTTTCAAACCATAAAATATATCGATATTAATACTCCAATTTTTGAAATATGGTATAACAGGAAAAACGATTTACGTTTGTAGTGTTATCTGATTTTTACTATTTGATTAATAAAAAATATTGGCAGATTTCTTTTTATATAAGAAATATAAAAAAAAAAAGTTTGATCAAATTCATACCTACATATTTTAAAAGATTTAAATATGAGAAATATATTAAATATAATGTTAACAATATATTTCCGTGTAATTTTCACCTCTAAAAATTAAGGCTTAGGCTCGCTAAATCTGACTGTGTAATTTTATTAGCGCATAAGCACGTAACTTAAAGGTCACGATGACCCCTGTCTCCAATTTAAAAAATAAAAAATAAAAATAAAAAGGATTAACTGGATTGACCATTCCCTCGCCTTTCTAGAAATTTTTATTGTAATTGTTCATTTTAGATGCAGGACTCAATTAGGAGCTGGATAAATGAAAATATGACTTTTCTGAAACGAGTTTAAAGCATTCTTGTGTTCAATTTCAATTATCATGTCTATTTATATAAATTCATGAAGATATAAAGTTTTTTTATTAATAAAATTTATAATATATAATTAGGTATGAATTGATAAACCTGTCTGTTTTCTTTTTTATTTGTAATAAGAGTATTCCATATCATTATTTCGCATATTATTTTAGTGAATTTTTAATGATGAATACTTTTCGATAAAATCGAAATTAAAAAATTTCAAACTTGATCGCTCGTATACAGAAATTAAAAATCTGATTTGGCTATTTGGGTGGAATATAATTTAGACCAGAATTTTTAGTATATAAATTACACATTGAAAACATGTTTGAATACTTATAATAAAATAATAATATTTAGAAATACAAAATTAGTCTATTTTGCCTCTGAAATTATTTTATTTAAGAATTCCTATTTCTGTGGTATTTAATGTTATCTCAAGCACAAGAATATTATTCAAGACGTTACCAATGGCTTGAATTTCATTTTTAATTTTATGCGATCATCAGCTAAATTTTATATACAAAGTATTATATTTAATTAACCCCCATTAAATCGTGCGAGTTAAACTCGATTTTTAGTAAAATAAATAAAAGTAATTCAAATATGCGATTTTAAATTGTGTCTTTATTTTTTTTCGGCGTTTAAACTGGTGATTAGAAAATACTATTATTTTTGAGCTGATTCATTAAATGGTTTAAGTAACAATTTATTTTATTTTTACCATGAAAGTTATAGTATTATTAGACCACTTAGATATTTATATTGCCCCTTTACTGAATGATAAATCTTGTAATTTATTTATCGAATCTAACATAATTCAAGAACTCGCTTTTACAGCTTCATTTTATAGTACAGACATAGGGTTTACCGTTCTAACTTTTATGAAAAATCATCATGGCATATCGTGATCCTTATTAAAAAAAGTTTTCACGGAACTAAAAATACATTTTTACATTCATACTTAAAATACTGTTTTCACAAATTTAAGAAAATTAAGTCATTTGAATGTAATATCTTTAATTAGTTATACACATTTATAAAACTTAAATCAGAATTTCTATGGTATTAGCCATTAAATATTATCAAAAATCATCACAATAGTTCGCGTCTTAACACTAACTGCCTTCAATAAAAATAAATTAATTTAGAGGCCTTAAAAAATTTTTTATTATTATTTGATATATCACAAAGTAAATTTTCTTTAAATCACGAAATAAGTTTAAAAATCGACTTTATTTTATCATAATGAAAGAAAATTCTGAATTCAATCCGTTTTTTTTCTTTTTCAGATCTAGATATTTTAATAAGCATAAATTTAATTTCTTTTTCAGATCTAGATATTTTAATAAGCATAAATTTAATTTCTTTATCTATGAAATCTTATTGATTCGCAAGTATAATGACATGTTTATCCTTTCTAAAGATATTTTATGCCTTTCACCAAGTTATACTGCTCCTAGATCTTTAGTTTTTTTTTAGTTTTATATAATTTTTATTCAATAAAACATGTTAAATATGCCATCTTAGACTGTTTGTAGAGTTTTTTTTTTATTTAAGCTAATAAATTTACCTCAGAATAAATTCTATAATTAACTGCTATATGTATCAAAAAAAAAAATTCACAATTAAACCCCAATCTAAAAAAGCAACAAGAAAACACTGCGTTCTCATAATAGAATTTCATCGAGACCATATATGAATCTGATTTCAAGCGCATATCAAAGCACAACGCGAAGTTAAAGCTCAGCTATCAATCACAAGAACGTTCAAAGGAGCAAATCATAATACAGGTTTAGATACCAGAGAATCGATTTAGTCAAAATTACTCATGAAAAGCGATGTACAGCCTGATTAACAAGATAATACTTCCAGAAACCACAGATCTTGACGGGAATGTGTTTGAATATAAGTCAATTTTGAAGATTATGATCTTAATCATCTATTCCAGCCCAGAATTATTTCTTCCGATACAAGAAAGATTTTTAATTCAGGTTCCGTCTTATCGGAACTATCCAAGTTTTTTCGTAACACTGATACTATAAATAGCATATGCCATCATAATTACGATGATTCATTATAAGTGTTTTCAAAAATCTTTCCGGCTATATCAATAGCGTAATGAATTGAGGAATGGTCATAAATTACACATGGAGGTTCATAACAGTAATAAAATATCCTAAAGAATTCAGATCCTTTGTGTGGTATAATGTATTCGACGAAATTTCCATAATCGATCAATTATTTGATGTCATCGGCCTATAAACCATTTAGCATTGAATGTCAACATCTCTATCAAACTTTCTTGAAGAAAAAAAGTATATACCCTTTGATGCATTAAAGCCTTAAATATAAGTTTAGTTGTATATATTTCACAAAAATAAAATCAAAACAACCACAATTAGTTGAGATAATAAGTTCCAGTAAAACTGTTAGCCAAATAATCAACAATATAGTATTAAACGTATTGATATGTGTAAATAGGCTCAATTTCGTCGAAATCTAAGGCTCCACTAAGCATAATAGAACAAAAATGATTATATGAATTAATAATCAGCCTCTTCTGTAAAAAATATGGTCGTGACGCAGATTTTTTCCTACGAATATAGTTTTTGTTGAAATTATTTTTACAAAAGCAAGTCGACGTTAACAGTTGAGAATAAAGTATACATTAAATTTAAAAAATGAATTCTCTATATCGTTTTTTTTACATAAAATTATATTAAATGTTATAAAAGTTTTATTTAGAACAACTTTATTAATTGATTCGAGTGCAAGTGATAATTTATTCGAAATGGGACGTAAAAAAAAACTGTATGAGTCGATTTAATAAATTTCCTGTTTAAATAGAAATAATATATTTTAAATCAATTTCAAAATATATATATATAACGCAAAAATAACGATTATAAACACTTTTATCGAAAATATCTACAGCAGGGGCATTTATTTATTCCTTTACAACTCTCCAAACACAACTAATATACTATAACCAGTAAAGATAGAATTTTTCTTATAAATACATCATAAGTATGATTAAACATAAGAAAAAAAATTAATTCAAAAAAACTTCATAATTAAATTCATTATTGTGGTGCCAAAAGAGTCCAAATTTTTAGGTGATCACACAGTATATATGTGGGAGTGTATAAACTCTCTATTAATTCTCTTTACAGTCTGGTTCTATACTTTTGATTTTTCTTGTATTTTCTGAAAATCATCTTTTAAAATTTAACCTTATTGAATATAATAATGATGTAAAACTAAATTTGATAGATTAATGACACTTTAATTACTGGTTTAATGAAATAAATCTATAATAATAAGAATATCAAAATTCATGTCATTTAATTTGACATGAAATAAGAAAGGTATAAAAACCGCAACAAAAAGACAAAGAAACATCATCTAAAAATATAAAAAGTTATAGGGGAAATGAAAACAAGACCAAACTGAAGATTTTATTATTTCATTTACTAACAATGTTTTTTTTATCAACTTAATATTAATAAAAGTATCACTATACATAAACAAATAAACCTTTTATACCAAATTTTAAACTTCTTATTGCTATATATAACATTTTTCAAACTCTAACAAAAACTATATCAAATATCAACATGAGCCCTATGAGCATACACTCAAAAGAACCGAATGATTTGGCCGCATTAGCTAAAACTTATGCATATAAATGGTACGGATTTTGATCCATATATTTTGTGATATAATCTATCATTCAAGCTTATAAAATTTTTTGAATCTCCAATTAATTTTGAGCAATTTTTATAAGAAACTTCATTTGATTTGAATTTTTTGCTTATTAAATATCTGTTCGTTAAATAATAATACAAATCTTGGTTCTCATTTTGATTATTTTGTGCACTATTATGTATTAAATTTATATTTGCTAGATCATATCTTCATGATAGTGCATCAGCAGCCCCATTTGATGCGCCTGGGTAGTATACGAGTTTTGGGCTTGAATTCTGGTAATTTTCTAGCCATCTGGCTATTCTTTCATGTGGATCCCTGTCTTTGAAAACGTTTAATATTCCTTTATGATCGGTTAATACGGTGAGTTTTTTCTCAGATAAGTAATTATTCTAAACTGAAAATGCGTGTATTATAGCCAAAAGTTCTCTCTCTTCGGCGTAACAATTTCTCTCCGATGCAGCAAATCTTAGTAATTCAAATGCTATATGGTATCTTACATTATTGGATTCTTCTTAGCAAAGAACAGAACCTATAGCAAACGCGAAGGCATCGGCTTCCAAAAAAAATTCTTCAGGCTAATCTGGTGCATGCAGTAGTGGCGATGAAGTTTACAATTTTTTAGACTGGCGAAGGATACTTTTGATTTATTATCCCGCGGCACGATTGATTTCTTTTGAGGCTTCCTCTTTTTTAAATCATATAATGGAGATGCAACCGTTGCGAAACCTGCGAATAACTTTCGATAGTACGTGCAAAGACCTATGAATCATAAAAGGTCTGTGTGTATTTTTGGGAGTTTCCTGTTGTTAATTGCTTTGATTTTATCGTGACATGGAGTTATTCCTTTCGCACTGATAATGTGACCTAGGAATTTTATTTTTACTATACCTAATGAACATTTTTCAAGATTAACCGAGAGTTTGTTTTCTATTAAAGTTTTTTTAACATTTGCTACGTGCACTTTGTGTGCTTCAAATGTCTCGGGAAAAATCAGTATGTCATCTAAATATACTATAACAGATTCATCTAAGTATTTTTGCAACACTTTGTTCATGAGACGCTGAATAGTCGCCGGAGCTATGTGTAAACCAAAAGGCAACACCGTATATTAAAAATACTTGTACCTAGATATAAATGCAGTTTTTTTTATTGATTCTTCGTCCATTTTTATCTGGTGATATCAATACTTTAGGTCTAAACTGATAAAATATTTTGCAGTTCCCAACCTGTCAAAACAATCGTCAATCTTTGGCAACGGATACTTGTCTAAATGTGATATCGCGTTAATGACACGATAGTCAACAAATATTCTACTAGTCCCATCTTTTTTTTAACAAAAATTACAGGGATAGCCCAAGCAGAGGACGATGGGCGTATAAAACCTTTATCTATCAGCTCTGAAATTGAATCATTTAACTGCTTTAAATGTTTATCATTGTGTCTATACGTCCTCCTTCTAACTGGAAGACAATTCTCAGTCTGAACTTTAAGTTTTATCCCTCTTTTCGGTATTTCTGCTATGCTAAATTTACTGAATGCATCCTTGTGCTCTTTAAAAATGTTGATCCATTCATAGCTACCAAATTTTGCTTTTTCTATAATCCTCAATCAAAGCATTTATTTTTGGCGGGTTGTTTTATTTTTTAAAAATTTAAAAATTCCATTAATTTTCCCCTTATTTAAATCCTGTATATGATTAATTGATAAAATTGGTACGATTGGTGCTTTTAATTCGATTTCTAAGAATAATCGAATAGTTTATTTTTTATAATATATACTCCGTCTATTAGAATCATAACTGGGCGTGGGCTTATATTTTTTCCACCAGTCGAATCCAATAATTATATCAACATGAACATATCGGGAAATGTAAACAGGAGTGGGTGCAAAGAACTGGTTTATAGGAAAATCTAAAATAGTTTGACTTTTAATTCTGAACCCTTTTCCATTGGCGGTAACTGCGTTGATTTCTTTATCGACAGGAATTAATATTAGTTTTAATTTTGAATCCATTCTTCCTGAGATAAAACACCTAGCCGCGCTGGAATCGAATAAAATATTTGCATATTTTCTTTTATTATTACAGTACAATAAGGAGAATTTGGATCGTTGCTATACAATTTTCCTAATTTAAAATTATTTATTGCTTTTGCATCTGCTATGTTGAATAATATAGTTTTCTTTCTTATCTGAGTCCTATTGAACTTAAGTAATGGATTTTTATTTCCGCAAAGTCTTTTTCTTTTGTATCTTTTTTTGTATAATCTGTGATGAGCATGGTGTATTGTATTTTTCGCTTTTTTCCTCTAATTCTAAATCTAACTCTGAATCTAAATCTGATAAATTTTCTCTCCATGCATATTTATATGTTTTTGCGATTTATTTTTGTTGTATTCAGCAAGTTATGCTTTCTTTCATACTGACTTTTCCCGTTTCCCGATCACAATTTTTCATCATCAATATTGAACGTATTATATTTATTGTTAAACCTTTTATAATATTATGCATTCTTATTATACCTGTAGTGTCTCTAATTGTTATTGAATAGGCTTCTGTTGTAGTTTTTGGAACTCCTATTATTTTTAAATTCGATATACGAGTTTTTTCTTGTACTGTTATTATACGATGTAATTGGTGGTTTATTATATTACGCACGTCTGTGTCCGGGAACTCCATAATTTCAAAATACTATATTGTTATTTAAATAATTTTTCCCCACTATATTAGATACATTTATATGTATATCTGTTCCATTTATGTTGTATAAAAATGTATCTTCTGCATAACTATCATTTATCAGAAAAAACTTTGATTTTAATTTATTTTCCATAATTTTTATTTTGTTTATGTTGATTTTTTCTACGTAAATATCCATGGAAATTTGTACTGAATTTTGAGCTAAACGTATATCCATTGCAGTACCCGTGTTTACTGATGTATGTGATTGCTTCCAAAAAAGTGTTTGGATTTTTTAGATTCAAAATGTCGAAAATTTTGTTGTTTAATCCATACTTATACAGATATATCCTTTCGTGACTGGTTATGTCTTTAAAACCGCCTATCAAATCTGCTTCTGCTGCTATGTACACCGATAAAGATCCTTTCAGTTTTAATGTTTGTAAATTTCTTCTAATAACTTGAGGATAGCTGGGATCTATGAATAACTGTGATTATATTTTTTTAAAATCCTTAGCGGTTTTAATTTCAATTTCAATTTCCGGATTAAAAAAGAAAATAAGACTCAAAAGCAGTTTCTGCAGATCATTTGAGCATCATTTTTAGGTTTGCAACCTTCCTAGATTCGTCATTAATAGTGTTGTGTCCAAAGATTATATTAATACTGGTATATTAAATGGATCGAATTAGGATTATTCAATTAAAGCGACGCCTTTTTAATTGTCGGATAAATTAGTTTATTTAATAAATACGGTAAACTGTGTAAGGTATTAACTACTAAAAATGAAACCGACTTTTCCCATAAAGGAAAAAAGCCACTATTTATATAACTGAAAACTAAAGATAATAAATCCTTTGTTAAAACAATAAGCTGTACTTTAGGGAACATCTAGAATGTTCCAGTCTAATAATAGCGCAAAATGCAAATTGCCATGATTATCTAATGTTGATTCTGCTTTGGTTAAAAAACTAAATATAGACTTAGTAAATATAGGCAATTAAATAATCGCATATATTTTCTATTGGTTTTACATAAAAATAGCAAATACCTCGAATAATTGTTGCATTTTTCAAAAAGATTTAAACGAAACAGAACTTCCAATACCGTAGAATTCCGGAAGGTTAAAAACCAGTCAAGTAGATCCTGATTGTTGAGACAAAGCCGCAGCTACAGCAGTTGCGATTAATGCTGATATTTTTGGATAATTTGGCATATTTTGTCCTTCACTGGTTTAATAGAATTTTATTGAATGATATTAATTTGATTTTATAGGTTTGGGTACGATTTGGGTGCTACCATGCGATATCTAGTATTTTTATTTTATTAAATTTTCAATGGTTTTAAGTAATAAAGATTTAAAAATTTTATTATTTATGTAGTATTAAAACTTAATTGTATGACAAATGTAAAAGCTATAGAAATATATGGAATTTATATAAAAATAACAAAAAGGTGAAAACCCCCAAGTTGCGAAAAACCTAATTTTTATAGTGAAGTAAATATTGTATGATTTGTAAAATAAGATTTATGAAATGTATAAGTAAATTTAACATATTTTAAAGAGGGTTTTTTAATTGATTATTATTACACACTGTATTAAAACGATGATTAAATTGTATTAAACACAAGTTGTATTATGTGTGCTATTATTAAATAATTCTTTAAACACATTCTAGATTTATAAAATGTTTTGTAAGACGTTTAAATTACAATATCAATGTTTGTTTGTTTGTTTTTTACTGGCTTAAAAAATTTTAAAACTGATTTTATTGTAAAAATTTATGGCAAATTATTATCTAATGATTGATTTTAGAATAAATTTTTAGTCGATTTCCACATATAATATATTCTTTTACAACCGACGTATATGCGTGATATGTTTTTCTTTCTGAAATTAAAAGCATTTCATTCCTGTTATTGGTCAAATACTTTATTTTTAAATTTTCTAAGCATTTCCTTGGTAATACGAGCATTAAAAAAGAGTTTCCATAAGTGTCTAGCTTTTTTTGGCTTTAAATAAAAATTATTTATCATTAACCAGTCAAATTAGACTTGCTCTTTTGTTTCTATTCTTAATTTTCCTCAATTAGACAAGGCTATTTTATCTTTTCTTTTATTTTAGTTATTTTTTTATGTTTTTTTTGAAAATTTGCACATTTTCTCATAGTCTAAAGTAAATAAATTTGTTTCAAAATTCTTTGAATCATATCATTTTATATCAAACAACATATTTTTCTTGTTAATTTTTATTGATAAAACTATGAATTTATTATTTATTTTGATACTATATATTAAACTTTTCTAATTATCCTTGAATAGATCACATTTGCTCATAAAAGTTCCACATTTTGAGTTTTTTTTTGAGTTAAAAACTTCATATCTTTCTTACTTAAGTTTAGACTTAATAGTTTTTTTATGTTCTTGATTCATAGAATTTTTATTTTTTCATATGACCAATAATTGATTTAATATTTTTTAAATTGTTAAATGTCACTAGATATTTTAAAAGCGGATTTCCATATTTATGAAAGTTTATTTATCATTTTAAAGCTTTTTCTCTCCATGCATACGTCAATGAAGATATTATAGATTTTTAGGCCAATAATACTTTTTTTTTTAGGTTTATTTGGGCAAATTGCATCAAAATAGTGTTTTTATTTAGTATAAATTCATTGTACCATTTGGAGTATAATATTTTTATTTGAGATTGGATACTTAACAGGCCAAGTCCGCTATTCTTTTTTTCTAGCTCTGACGTTTCAATTTTGAGCATAATCTTTTTTATTAACCCAGATATATTTATTGGTAATTTTTTTGACTTCTTGTATAAAACTACTATCAAATGGAATTACGTGGGCTGCATACCAAACTTTGAGCAGTAGAAAAGCATCGGCTAATAGAATTATTCCTTTAATTTACAGTTTTCTGTCCTTACAACTTGTTACTTTATTGGGTATGCTATCTAGTATCTTTTTTTGACTGCTTTTAATATCTAACAATTACGGTCCAAGTAATTGTGAACTAACTTATTACTTTAATTACTTTTAAAATTCCTACTAAAAGTGTTTTTTGGGTTTTATTTATTTTATATGATCTTTTAAATATGTTTTTAAATTAATTTTAAACTAAAGCAATCAAGGCTTCTTTTATACCTTTTTTATCACAACTCTGTGCTGCAATAAACTTCATTAACCCTAATACTAAATTTAATAAAATATAGTAGTATAAAAATATAATATAAATAATGTCATAAACACTGCTATCCTTATTTCGCTTTGATTTTTAATAGGTATTTATTATTATTATACCTATATAATATAATGGCTATTTATTAATACTTAATAATATTCTCGTATGTATTCTTAATAAAATTGGAATTTGGTGTTTTAAAAGTTTATTTAGAATTGTAATTAATTTTTATGAATTTAAAAATAGAAACACAAAAAAAAAACTAACTGCCTCATCAAAAATCTACAAATCATTCAGTATTTATACTTGTTTCTCTATATTAGGTTTATTAGCTCTAGCCTTCCTATAAAATACAGCTCTTTTTCACAAGCCACTTTTCCTTTGCAATCCGATTAGATATAATGTTACTATATTTATATTTTATCTCTATTAAGAACCTTCTTCCTACAAAGAACATTATATACTGAGGTAACTAATTAATTAAAATATGC
>LSSN01005560.1:0-12277 GCA_001970855.1 Smittium culicis | reverse complement strand
CCCCCCCCCCCCCCCCCCCCCTTTTCAGCTTTTTGGTTTACCAAGTTATTCTTCTGCCACTTTACACTTGTACCTCAACACCACCACCTCCCTCCTCTCCAAAAGAAACTCGCACGCATGCACGCTTTTTCTCATAAACTACCAACCTTTTCCAATTTTTGCTTTTTTTTTTTTTTGCTTTTATATACATATTTGCTCTATCTCTTTGTCTTTTTTTTTTTAAATAAACTTGAAATTTAAATACACTTACCATCTCAAATTTAAAGCAAAAAAAAAAATTAAAAATTTGGTATTTTTGGACTGTTTAGTTAGAAATGTAAAAAGCATTTAGCGATGTACCAACCAGTATATTTATTACGTCAAAATACTTCATAAATAAAAAAACGGTGAGGTTCATAAATGTAGTAGTAAAATTAAGAAAAGAAAAAATGTGTAATAAAATAATAATTAGTATTTTTAATGGAGGTGGAGTAAGTGTGTGGTTAATAAGATAAATTAAATACAAAAAAAAAAAGAAAAAGAGCTAGTAAAATATGAAAGGGGTGAGTATTAGGCGGAAGGGGCAGCGAGGTTAATACCAAGCTTAAATGCGCTGATCAAAGCGGTTAGTTGGACGTTTTCAGTGGCGCCGTTAGATAGGCGGTACTCAATATCAGCGAGACTGGAGGCTATATACGCCTTTGCAGCGTCTGGGTACTCGATCAGATGGATGAGGTCGGAGAGACACGTGATGATGTCAGAAAGGGCGATTCCGCGGAGGTGTTTGATTTTGAGAATGTAGTCGTAGCACGTTTTGAATTCGTCGTTCCCGAGCGAGTCGAGAATTTTCTGGATATCTTCAGGGCGCGGCTGGCCCGTGCAGTTGTACACGGCCTGGGCGTCGATGTGCGCGTACGACAAGTAGCACGCTTGCAAGATGTTGAGGACGCGGCGCATGTCGCCGCCCGACAAGTCTAGGATGGCCTGCTTTGCATCGGCGGTTATATCGACGCTTTCGCTAACTATGATGTCCTCCATGCGGGCAAGAACTTGGTCTTTAAGCAACGGCTGGAAGCGGAACCTCGTGCACCTGCTCTGGATTGCCGGGATGATTTTGCTCGAGTAGTTGCACACAATACAAAACCGCACGTTTTTCGTGTACTTTTCTATAACCCTGCGCAGTGCAGCTTGAGCTTGCTGCGTCATCGAATCGGCTTCGTCCAGAACTATCAGCTTGAACCCGAAACTCGGCCCAGACTTTTGCGAGCTCGAAGATGATAGCATGCTGCTTCCAAACCCGCTTGATGTGCTTGCAAAGTTCTTTATTTGTTCTCTTACTACATCTATTCCTCTGTCGTCGGAAGCATTGAGCTCCATAACCATATTTTTCGAGTGGATTCCGTACATCTGTTTTGCTATTGCTAGTATAGTACTGGTTTTTCCGGTTCCGGGAGGCCCGTAAAAGAGTAGATGCGGCAGACCGCCCTGGCTAATATAGTTTTTTACTTTTAAAATAAAATCACAGAAATCAATTAGCATAACTAATCACAAAAAATAATTTAAATGGTTAGAGAAAATTCGTGTATTTACGTGTGTCTATAACTTGGGTTTGCGAAACTAGATCGGATAGCTTTTCTGGTCTATACTTCTCCACCCTGTGTATTGAAAAGAAAAATAAGCAAGAGAGCGGATATGTATTGAACCATAAAGGACAAATAAGCAAAGATGAAATGCAAAAGAATATATTTTTTGGCAGTAAACGGGACTAACCACATGAGATTATTGTCTGATGATTTTACATAATCCTTGTCTTTGGAGTTGTTAGGGCGGACACTATCGAAATCGTCTACTATCATATTTATTTAAGGCTTTTTATTGATCGAAAGAGTGATTTTGTATGTGTTCTTAAATAGATCGTAAGCTATATAAAGTACGAGTTTAGTTCTAAATTAAGTAAGAGTTAGGGCGTGATACTGTTGAAGAAATGAGAGTTAGTTAAGGTATTTGGAATCTAATTTATTTTAGGGTTTAGTGTGTAGTAAGTAAGAAAAAAAATATGTTAAGAAAACAGTTAATTTGCCATCATTACAATGAAGAATAGTATTCGATCCGATTTGTTTTTTTTTTTTTTTACAAGTGTAAACTTTGGGCAAAAATGTAGGAAATGCTAGAATACTAAACTCCATTGGCCTGTTGTGTTGATAATTTGCTTTTTTTACTTTTAAGGATTGAAAAACTCAATATCACCACCCATTGGACGAACGATGATTATAACTATCAGTTACTATTGGTCAATAGGTTTTAATTGAGATAAAAGACTTGGATAGAGCTTTTATTGCCAGCGAAATTAACTTTTTTCCGCCCAATGCTCTTTAAAAAACCGAGTTCAATGATTCGTTTATGATTTACAAGAAAGCATATTATTTGCTGGTAACAATGCATATGCCAATAAAAGAGTGGATTTTGGGGTTTAGTAATCTTTATTGAATGTATTGGTTAAGTTTGGTAGACCAAAAATAGATTAGTGCTCGTGAAAGAGACAAGAATTAATCTTTTATCAGGGTATCTCTATCTCACACAGCATACTTATATATACACTCAGACTTTTAAATAAGTTAGTACATCAAAGTATACAAGCACAGAATGTAAAATGTTCTGAAGTTTGTTAATTAGTAAAAGCAGAGTATTTAAAAAGTTAAAGTGAAGTAAATAAAAGGTATGAATTAAAAAAGTAATAGTATGTGCTGGGGAAAAAAAATGAAAATATTATCAAACAAGGTACAAATGACGCGCAAAGCTAAGAGGACTAAATGTCAAGATTTTAGAGCGCGGTATTGAGATTCTCCTCTGCAATTCTGCGGAGTTCGGCAATGGTGTCCTTAGGCGAAACAGAATTGAATATCGAGCTACCAGCAACGAACACGTTCGCGCCAGCACCGCTGGCGATTCCGACATTAGTGAGATCGATACCGCCATCGACTTCGATATCGAGTTCAGGGAACTGCTTGCGGATCGCCGATACCTTGCTCATAGTCTGAGCCATGAACTTTTGTCCGCCAAATCCTGGCTCAACGGTCATGATAAGAACTTGATCCAACTTGCTGCAGTAAGGCAACACTTGCTCAACTGGAGTGTTTGGCTTTATCGAAATGCAAGCGCGCATCTTCAAGTCATGTATTCTATTGATCAACGCATCTGCATCCTGAGTCGCCTCGATATGGAAACAGTATAGATCTGCTCCAGACTTTGCAAACTCATCGACCCATTGCTCTGGATTGGTCACCATCAGATGACAGTCTAGGAAGCCTTTAGTGTGCGGGCGCAGTGATTTGATTATTGGTGCTCCTAAAGTCAAATTTGGAACGAAATGTCCGTCCATCACATCCATGTGCAAATAGTCGGCTCCATAGCTTATCATTCTTTGGCACTCTTGCGCCAACTGTGCGAAATCGCCGGCTAGTAGGGAAGGTGCGATTTTTACTTTTAGTAGCTTGCTCATGATTCTCATTTATTTATTATGTGCTATTCCTGCTGAAATCAAAATTATGTTAGCTTTGGATCGAGTTTTGGAATATGTGCCTATCTATATACCACAGTTTTAAAAAAAGTAAAATCGATAACAATCACGGCTTTATTCAAAGCGTGAAAAAAAAAAATCTTAGTGGCAGACTGAAACTCTTAATGGACTAAATTAATCTTACTAATACAAACTATAATCTCAAACTGCCCTTTTATTCGCAAATATTCTAACTCCACCTGATACACAAACCCCTAATCTCCTATTCGTCCACCCCCATAACCATCATAAACCACAGGCTAATCCATTCAATTACTAATGCTATTAAATTATTTTAGTAAAAAATTTTGATAAAATCCCAATTGCCCAATTCCTCGCATATAAGCATTCTCCCAACCTCCCATTCACCCATAGATCTCGCAAAAGTCCACAAAAATGCACCAATCTGCCCACTTACACTGACCCCTGATCCATACTCCTCATAATCTCCACAGTTGAAACATAGCAAACACCAGCTAGAAAGAGTAAATAGCTGTTTGCCAAATATAGTATTTACTCGATCAAAACGCCAATTATCTGTACATTAGGTGGTATTAAAAATATATAGCTCATCCTCGATATTAGCCTTTTTCTATCAGAAATAACCACCTATTTTCGGCTATCATCTACTATTAGCAACAACAATAAAAATCTGATCTTTTTTACTGCTCTTTTTTAACCCTTTCCCGCGCGGTAGACTATTTTTGGACCACCAAATATAGCCAACTGTGTTCAATGAAAACTGATTAATTCCGAGTCATTGAGAATTATTGGTATAATGCAAAAATATTAGCAAATAATCAACATACTTAAAATTCACGAACGAATCATTAAATTAAACTTTTTAAAGAGTGTTGGACGGGAAAGGGTTAATGCCCTTCTAAATAAGTATCAGTAGAAAACCTTTTGCATTTACACGCCCTTCTAAAAATTATTTTAGGATATAAATTTTTCCTAATTAAATAAGCTATTTTGTATATAATAATACGCTATTCATTTTAACTAATAGCTGGTATACCACCTTCAATGATACAGAAAAAACTCGCATATCAGCTCTCTAAAAAATAAAAATTAATAATTTCCCACTATAAACTATACACACAATGACTGCTATTAAATTATCGTACAATTGTATAACTACATAAAGAATTTAATTTTTAATTTAATTTATATTTTATAGTACATAAACATTTCTAGTATAAATAACTATTATTAAATTTTCATACATTAGCTTATGAAGCAAATTTCTTCTATAGTCAATGACACTTATTCAAAATTGATACTACTATTGTTGATATGACTTTAACTAACCCCGTCATATTACATATTTATCTGGCTATCTATTCAATAATTTCCATTTAAAGTATTTAATTTAAGTACGCTTGATATACAAATGAAGTAATAATATAATAGTCGATTTTAATGTAGCTCGATTCTCTTTATTATCTCTTTCCTGGGAGGTAGACTGTTATTGATATACCAAATTTAACCAATTGCATCCAATTTAAATATATTAATTCCAAGTCTGAAAACACTATTGGTTTATTGTAATACAATAGCAGATAATATAATTATCATATAAATCATAAACGAATTAGTAAATTCATTTTTTTATATAGCGTTGGGCGGGTTATGATTAAAACCTAAGCCAAAAAGTTAAAGAATCAATACCCAAATTCTAAAAATAAAAGCTAAATCATTTTTACTTTTAATGGTTTTATACGGAATCTGCTTTTTTCTGCACTGCTGATGATTTATTGTGAATTGTGAATTTATTTACACTTATATTCCCTCTTCACTTCGCTCCTAGCAGTATTGATTTATCTTTTTTCATAATGATTGATTAATAAAATATAGTTCACGGTAATTATTTGTGATTTCTTTTTTTCCTCAAAAGACGAAACAAATCGCCCTTATATATATATGTTTGTTGTAGTTATAAATTTCGAGAACCTCGTTTCACCAACGATTTCGGAATATCTGAAAATTAGAAACTGCTAGTTAAAACTCAATTTTGAATTCATTTGTTTTATTGTAATAAAAGATATAAACTTCAGCTGCCCTAATTCTGAAAATCAACAAAAAATTTTAAAGTCTATATGCTAATGTTCTCCCAAATACCGAAATTATAATATTTACGACCAAGTCGGATCATGCCATTTTTCTTTATTAAATACTTCGACCTTACCATACCATTGTAATTGGAATTCAGGAAGTGAATTCAAGCTGATTTCACATCCTTTATAAAACATCTTTTAGGCTCTCCAAGTGGAAAACCTCACTCACTCAGCTTAGGCTTTATGTAACGAGGCAAAAATATGAGCTAAATTACTTTAAGTTTTTATAGCCGACGACGAGGTTTAGTTTTTTTTCACTTCACCAATTCGATGTCTGTTCATTTTCTCAATGTAGTAACACATGAAAAAAATATCCACTTTTTCTAATAGGGAAAGTTTATAAATAAATAGGTTGTCCAAAAATTTAATAATCTAAAAATTTTAGTATTTTGACTAAAATTGTACAGTCTGAAAAAATAGAAGCGTTTGAAAGCTTTTTTTTTAAATTTTTTAATGACTATTTTAATGCTAAATCTATTGAATTATAACTTTTTACAAGTAGCAATTGTTTTGTCAACTCCTTCAATGAAATAATCAGCATTAACACATCTGATATTTTTATAACTATTAAACGTTGAAGCTAAAAAATGCGAAAATTAAGAAAATTAAAAAAAAACAATGCAAACTCTTGTTTTTCCCACCCCAAATCTTTGCACATCCGCATTTAGCTTTTATTACACCTTTTTTCCTATCTGGATTAGAAGCAAAAAGTTCGTTGAAAGCATCAATGGATACTTTATTCCATTCAGCTATGAATCTTTTATACAACTTATCGACGTTATTTATGTGGATTTTGATAAAAGCTTAGTATCCTTTTAACTATATCCCAGAGCATATCAATTAGGTCGAGATCATAAGACTGTGGTAGCGAAAAAAGCGCACCAAAATCTTTTTGAGACTTGAATGACATTTTTGTTTGAGATGTATGATACCGGGCGTTTCCTTGTTGAAAAATTAATAAATTTGAATCTAATCATAATTATCGATATTACTTTTTAGCTCCTTATACAATATAATAATGTAAACCTCAGGGTTAATATAACCGTTGATTTTTGCTGTATCGTCTACTTCAAATAATAGAATAAAATCCATATCATTACTGATCTACCTTTATTCTAAGATTTCAATTTTCTATTTTGTCTTTGAAGGGTCGGATCACTTTGATACATAACACAATCGCTCTCATATTTCAGGAATCGAGTAAGAATGTTCTCTAACGATCACTGAAAATTAATTCAATCTTCAAAGTCCAGTTTATATGGTTCAAGGCAAAAATCTTTCGTTTATAGTTATTTTATTTTAATATAATCGACTAAAATTTTCTTTTTCCAACTTTAAAGCTTTGCTTTTTTGGGTTTATTTACATTCTTTGGCAAGATATTTCAATATTATTAAATGATTATTATTTCTGTTTTTATTTCTCTAAAATTTAATTTTTTGTTTAAAGTTTAACGCATTGCTATTCCTTCGTAATATGTTTCGTGATAATATTCTTCGACGACTTTTTTTAAGGTCAAGCATTTTTGTTGTGTAGAAATTAATATAATTAAAAAATGTGGAAATACAAAAATGTATTATATCTGCCACTTTTCTGTAATTCTTTTAAATTTTAAAACATGACACAACATCAAGTTTTTGAAACGATCTATTTTTCATAATTGCTCGAAAAAATAATTATGTAATTAAAAAGTGCGAATTTTTAATTTGTTTGGATTTATATTGACAGAGCTATTAAATTTTTTAGTTTGAAATTAAAAACAAAAAATATTTATTTTATTATAATATTACAGTACTGATATAGATATCTATACCAGTTAAATTATGATAAATATTTAAATTTGTATTTATAAATAGAAATATTTTTTAATACCACAATAATAATCTGGAGTCGATAATGCACATTTCAAATAGTCATTTAACAAAATTTCTATGAAAAGAATCATTCGAACAATTATATTGCATACTGTATTATTTGATGCTTTTGAAATTCAATGATCTAACCAAAGTTATTGAAATTCTGGAAAACAAACATAATTCTTTATCGAGAAAATAAATTAGAATTTTTTTCTTTTCTACTAATTATGTTCTAAAATAATACAGATACTCTTATTTGATTTAGACCCAGAGATAAAAGTTAATTATAGGCAAAGTTTCTCATGAAGGAATAAAATTTTTAATTCCATGAATTTCAAAACCAAATTACAGGCAACTCTCGTTATTCGCGAATAAAAAACTCGCGAAAATTCAAAATTTGTGCTTTTTTATTTTTCTGATTTTTTTTTTTTCGCGAATCAAGTTTATTTTACTACAAAAATTCCATAAAACTAAAACTATGCTTTAAGATAAGGCAGTAGTGATTTTCTTAACTGAAGCTAGTAATAAATATAAATTGGATGAGTCAATGTTTAAAATTTTTTTATTTATTGAGCTGAAACCCTAGTTTTACTTTTTATTTTTGATTGTAATTTAATTATATTTCATACTTTTTTTATTTTTTTTTAAAGTATTAAAAATGGAAACATCTTCGAAAAAAAATAGTAAGTCGATGTCAGTATTTGAAAAGATAGAAGCTCTTGACACATTACAAAATGAAATTAATGTATCCAAAGTTGTAAAAATGAAAGAAATAAATGAAAGCACTTTGAGTTATATTGTTAAAAACCTTGAAAAAAATAGAAAAATGTATGCGATTTCGACTGGCTATTGTATGATAAGATTTTTTTTCTTAAACATCAGATTATTTCTAACATGGAAAAAAATCTAAAAGAATGGATAGACTTACAGTTGAGGAAAAATTCCGCAGCTACAGTAGCATCTATTTACCAAAAATCGATGTAAATATTTCAGGGTATTAAAGAAGCTTCCCCAAGTGAAGAAAATATCATATTTTCTGCAAATAGTGGTAGTTTGAAAATTTTAAAAGTAGGGAAGGTCTCCATTATATAAAATTTACTGGAGAAGCAACAAATAGCGATCATATATATACAAGAGAATTCCTTAAAGAATCGAGTAAAACTATTTTAAAAGGGGATTGTCTACCCTGTCAGGTAAATTCTTTTTATTAAAATTGTCAGATTCTTTCTGGGGTTCTAAGAACATGTTTATTATTACGATAGATAATTTATTAGTAGCCTTATTGTCTCATTCAACAATTATTAGTTTATTAAATTGTATTTTATTTTATATCGTAACTAAGGCAAATTAAAATTGTAAAGGAAATCTTCTTTTAAGTTCTCCGATGATGTCCCTTTCTTATTTCCTTTTTCTTGGACTCGTATATTTTTTTTTTGCCTTTCTTTTCTTTTGATTTTTTTTGTTCTTTTCTTTTCTTTTCGACTATCAATAGCACTTTTCTTAATAACGAATTAAATAATACTTAGAAAATAATTTTATAATGCTTATGTATACATGTTCCAATACGACAAAATAAATATTTCCAATTTAACTTAATTTTATTTATAGATATTTAATATCGACGAAAATTTTCTTTATTAGGAACGATTACAATAAAAAGTATGTTCCATTGGAAGAAATAACAGTTTCTGGGTTTAAACTCATAAAAAAAAAGTTACATTGATGCTAGGATCAAGTTCAACAGGCGATTATAAATTCAGTCCAATGTCAATAAACGCTTTTGAAACCCCTGGAACTTTAAAAGGGCACAATAAATGTGACTTCAAAGTAATTTGAAAGTCTTCAAAAAGTATTTAAGTGACAAAGTAGATTTTCAGTCAGTATTTTAAGAATGAACTCCAGTATTAGCTAAAATATTATTGAAAAAAGATGAACATTGACTTGTAAATTTAATTTTAATTGGAAATGCATCAGTCACTCTAATTATACTTACAATCTAATAGTGGGAATATATGTTCTTTTGATTCCGCTAAACACAACTCATTTAATTCAGCCAATAGACAAAATAATTTTTTAGAAATTTAAATCATAATATTAAAAAAAGCTTTTTAAAAGCTACAAGTCTCAGCAAGCAATGCAAATAATACAATATCAGATTTTTTGAATAATTATATCATAATGAATTCAGTAGATATTATCATATAATCCTGGGTGCTAGAACCAGTATCATATTTTATAGGTGCCTGGATAATATAATACCATAGATATCCTAAAATAGATTTATAGAAATAGGCACTATGATTTCAAATCTAAAAATATAATCTCCTAAATATTAGTACAGAATTGAGGTTTAAAGATCTAACATAGGATTACATAAACGATGATCTATAGACGAAAATTCTGATGATGAAAAATTTTGTGAAAGTTTATTGAATAGAAATGAAAATTATCACAATGATGAAATCCAAACTGATAATTACTTAATTTAAAGTCTAAATAAATGATTTGGTCTTATAAAAAAAGGGCCAGTTATTTTTGATCAATCCAAATATTATAAGGAAAGCTCAAAAATTATAAATTCAAAAATTAGATGACATATTCATCCATACTATGATGTTATAAACTGCTCAAAAAAAAATTTTAAGCAGAACGTTAAACTTTTATAAATTTAGATAAAACTTTTTCTTGTTAAAAAAATCAAATACAATATTTAATTTACTTTATTAAAATAAAATTATTTTCTATAATATAAATGATATAAATATAAATTTATACGGATTAATCAAACAGGCAACTCTTTTTGTATAATAATATCTATTAAAGCTATTATCACGCATATCGTTTGTTTTACACAGTTCTAAAATTAAGGCAGGAATTTTTAGTTATTAAATTTTTCTGGAAAAATGTTTATTAATCGATTCTAAAAATTATAAATTGGGATAAGTTAATTTTTTTTTGTATATTTTATATTATAATATATAAATTATTACTCACTTTATTCACTCAATCATACTATTTAATTTTAGCATAGAAGCTACTTGAAATGATAACAATTCTTTCGTGTATTTAATTCGTTTCGTTTTTTATTTATTCGTTTAAAGTAATTTAAAAATAAAAATTAAAGATGTAAAAGGTGCTTTATGAGCGATATTTATATTTTATTGAGATCATGTATAAATAAGATGAGCTGGGTGACCAAAGTTAGCTTGAAATAAACTATTAAAAATTTCGCGTAAAATGAAAATCCTGATTTTGAATTTTTTTTAAAAAAATAATATGTAAATACAGAAAGAGAAATTCCTGTTTTCCCAATTTTTTTAGTATTCGCGATTAAAATCAAAATATTTTATTTTACAGTTTAATATTATTATTATTTTTCGCGAATTTTAATGACTAAATTTTTTTCCAATTCTGCTCTAAATTGCGCAAAAATTAATTTTTATTTTAATAGTGCCATTTTTCTTAGTTATTGGCTAAATTTTCAATCTCTAATACTGAATTTGAATTCAATTGTGTATTTTAAATACTATTAATTTCATAAAACTTTCTAAATTAAATTTTATATAATAAATTCAAAGATTTTAAATTTTTTCAATAAGTTTTAATAACTTCTTTTCTTCAAAAATGTAACCTTTAATTGAATTAATAGTTGAAAATACAACATTCAGATCATACATATCTAGTTTTTCCTGATATATATATCTTATAGGTATTTATCTGTAAATTTATATTTCTTTTTCAATGAGATTTGTCAAAAAAAATACGATATTAAGGTTATTATTTCTTAAGTTTTTACGTAAATTAAATTATTTAAGAATCAAGATACTGTCTTTTCGGATTTAAATACTAGCCCAGCTTTTGAAATAATCATTTAACTTGTTCCAATAATTGATTTATTAGTCTTTAGATACATTTTAATGTTGGAATTTTAAGATTTTCTGGTTAAAAAAACCTTCTAAACTTATATCAAAGCATTCTTGATTAATTATTTAGAGAATAAAATTCGAGTAAAGCCCTATATGTATACATTATCTGAATATGAAAATTTTCTGAAATTATTATTTGGAACTCTTTAATAAGAAATATTTCATAAATTAATTGAGCAGATTTCATGATATGGCTGTTGATCGTTATATATAACGCAAAATTTTTTTTTTTTGCTTCAGAAAATATATGAGCTATATATTTGTTAACAATAAATAAAAATGAATAATTAATTTAATAATTCGCAAGTTTTAACTTCAAAATATTGTATATAATATGTAAAAAATATACCATTATAAGCTTATCGGTAAAAATTTAGACTATTTGAGCTATTTTAGTCATTATATAAATGAAATTTATTAATAATGTTATTTATTATTGTGTATTATAACATCTACTGTAGCAAATTTTATATAAAAATTTCAATAATTAGTATTATAATTGTTGTTGTTATAATTTTAAAATTTGGAATTATTATCCAAAGGCTATTCGAAAAAATGGAATATTAAAAAAATTATTTTTAATGAAAAATTGGGCGTTAAATTTAAAACCTGAAAAAAATATTTTAGAATAACAAATATTCAATAGATAAAAATTAAATTAAATAGCTTTGAAAAATTTAATTGCACTGAAATTATAAATATAAATATAAATATAAATATAAATATAAATATAAATATAAATATAAATATAAATATAAATATAAATATAAATATAAATATAAATATAAATATAAATATAAATATAAATATAAATATAAATATAAATATAAATATAAATATAAATA
>LSSN01005559.1:0-14535 GCA_001970855.1 Smittium culicis | reverse complement strand
AATAATATATTATTTTTATATATTAGTATATCAGTTTTATATTTGGTTGGGTAGTTTTGGTAGCTCAAACAAGTCAACCGCATCTGAAAGGCTTTACCCTTTCCCGTCATAAACTCTCTGAGAAAAAAAAAACCCCCCCTTTCCCGTCCAACAGTTTTATAAAAAAGTGAATTTATTGATTCGCTATTGATTGATAAAATATTTTTTTATTTGCTTTTATTTTGGATTATACCAATATTTCTTAAGACCTCGACTTTAACCCTTTCCCGTTCATCACTCTTATAATAAATCAAATTTATGATTCGTTTATAATTTATAATTAAATTTATTATTTGCTGTAATTATACAACAGGCCAATAATTCATAATACCTCAGGATTAAGGAATTATAATTGAGAACAATTGGCTATATCTGGTGAGCCAAAAATAGTCTGTTGCCCGTGAATGGTTTAATCGATTTTCATTGATCGCAGTTGGCAATATTTGGAAGGTCAAAAATATTTTACTGCGCCTAAAAGGGTTAATATAAAAAAGACCGTACTTAGTCGATTGTGTGTAACATTTATCTAATAATAAAACCAACTTTCTCGGGGCTATAAAGCAAGTAGAAAACTTACAGCCCTTCAGTTATAATAAAGGCAAGCTTATCTGTGCAGAAAGCGAGTATTTTAAAAAAATGTAATTCTATTTGTCGCTAATAGACTAAATTGGATTAGTAAATATTATAGAATATTTTATCTGATACACTCAGAATAATTTTTTATTTCTTGAATATCAAATAAAAAAACGAGTAAATAAAGTTTCGCACCTTCCAGAAGAATCTCCCACAAACATGTTGAGATCGAATATAATTTCCAAAAGCTAATTTTTATGTTGGGGGGGGGGGGGATTGTAGATATACTGTGTTTCACAAAATTGGCTGTGATTTAGAGTGATATGATTGGATATATATAAACCTTTGAAAAAGTCTAGTTTTAAGATTATCTCTCAGGTTCAAATAAATAAGGCGTTGGATATTACATATTTCTGTTATCGAACCAATAAAATTCCGCTTAAATTTTGTGAATTAATTATTTGCATTTAATGTATTCCGGCTTTGATAGCGGTGGAGGGTTTGCTATACCTTCAAATATACAACAAATAGTTTATAAGTTCTAATAATTATATAATTTTTTGCGTTCAGTTTTACAATTCGTTTTTAGCATTAATATTTTATGGCTCAAGGGAAAAAATAAAGGATAAATGTCCAATTTTCTCGGAGTTTTTTTATGATGAATAACTAATTTTTTATAATTTTTTTGCGGTAAAGAAGTATCAGCCAGATTTAGAAAGTGTATTGTATGGTGAGATCTTGATCATTTAAAGGAAAAAAAAATCGTTAATGTGCTTATTTTTATGATTAGCTGATACCCCATCAAGATAAGGCAAAACCATCTAGATAAGAAAAAAAAAACAGCTTATTGGCATCAAAGATAGGAAAATGAGTAATTGATGTGCATATTATTGGTACGATAACAAAGTTGTAAATTTTATATAGTATTTATATGGAATGCAATTTTTTTGATCCTATCGCTTTTTTATATTTTCGTAGAAGGTAAGATATTAGCATTCCTTGACCATATAAAAAAAGATATTAAAGCGTCATTAGCATTAATAAAATGGTATAAATATTAAATTAGCCTAATCATTTCTATTAATAATAGTTTTCAAGTAAAATTAAAACAGTCGTACTTTTACTTAATTTGCTTTACAACTAATGGGAACTGAATAAGGTTAAGACGCTTTTTAATTTTCCAGTTATTTTAGTCCGAGCTTTATTATTATATTTAATGGAATTAGTTTAGATTTTCCATAACAAATTTATGTTAACCATTTTATACACATAAAAAAAAATTACGGAGGTAACTTATCAGTTTTTTAATTGCGAGAATTGAATTTATTTAGTAACTATATTCTTATCAAGACTTTTCCAACCAGTAGTTTGTTATTAGCAAATCAGCTTACGCTGAAAAATATTTATTAGTGGATGTGGATGTGATATTCCCGATTATATATATATGTGTAAAAATTTCATTACTTTTTATGGGTTGTAATTTTTATAGTTTACCGAAGAGTAACATTTAATACACAAAATCACAAAACCGCAGAAATGTCAATTGGCAATAGGCGGGTAAAAAAAGCGACAACGGCTGTAAGAAATACGTCAAATTATGACCTAAAATGAGCTGAAAGTGAACTGGTTTGTCCACCCAATAAGTTTAATTGCTGCGTGGATACTAAGTCCTTTCCCTATATTATTACTGCGTACAACCTCAAATGTTTTTATCCAATAATCATGCAATGAAATTATCAAGACTATTTTTAGTTGTTATCGCCCCAATAAATTATCAACGATTTCTACTCACGAGGTAAAGTCTATAAATATTGGCAGAAACTTTATTGATAGCAATTGCATGAAGTTATATGAGTGCTAATTTTATAATTTATAGGTGTGATATTTCCATGCTTTATTAGTGTACAAATTTTATCTAGAATAAATTTACGCAGCTATTATTCTTTGTGTTACTTTGAAAGCTAGAATTTTTTTGGCAAAATTTATAAATAACTAAGCGTTTTAGGCTAAATTAAATGGAGGCAGAAGCTACGTTATGTCATATTAGTAGTATTTTAGAACTTTTTAATACTTTTTATATAGGAATGGCGAATTTAGGCAAAAAATATTTATTAACATAACAGATAAGTTAATATTACGACTATAAGCGATCGTAATTTGAACCATCATGCCTTATATTTAAATTTAGCTAGTATACGTCTAAACTCAAATGTATTCTATTTTTCTACCTATAAAATTAACCTAGAAGCCTTTTTATTTTATTTATTTTTTTGGTAAAATAAACTACTTTAATGAATAGTGATAATATTATTGTAGATTCGAGTTTTGTACTTTTTTTACGTCTTGACAATTCAAGTAAATTGATATTGTCTTTCGCCCATTGGCTTTTAAAGGTCTTTCATTCTAAATGCAAACAAATTTACGGTAAATAAAACTACAATTTATACACAAGTAAATTCCCTTTAAAGGTACATATCCAAAAAAACAACTTAGCGTAAGTAATATTAAATATTAAATATTATGTACTAAATCAATGACCTTTGCTTAAAGTTATAATAAGCTAAAAGCACAATAAATTTATTTTCGTTTTTGGCTTAGAGTGATGCATGTTGGAAGAATTCTAAAAAAAGTAGACAAGTTACTTATAGATATTCATTTCATTTTTGAATCTATTTACCCATGATCATTGGAAAAAAACCTATTTTTTATAAAAAAAAAAAACATAATAGTAACGCCTAATAAACTGAAAATTTATTAACCCTTTCGCGAGTGATGTACTGTATTTGATCTACCCTATTCTAGCCATCTGTATTCATTAAAAACAATTAAGTTTCTAAGCTTTACAAATTATTGGCTCGTTGAACAGTGTTAGCAAATAAAAACTTTTATTATAAATTATTAACGAATCAATAAATTTATGCTTTTAAAGAGTGTTGGGCGGGAAAGAAATAAGAGAAAATTATGCAATGTTAAATAAAACACTAAATTTTTAGCCCTATCATAGGCGGTAGGCTGATTTTAAATAGCCGAATGTAGTTAAGTGATTTCAATAAATATAACGCAGTTGCGAGACTCAATTAAGTATTAGTTTATTGTAGAGAGTCAGAAGGTAGTAAAATAATTTATAAGCTACCGGCAAATTGATGATATCATTGTTTTTGAGAGTGTTGGGTGGTAAAGGGTCAAGGAATTGAAACATGCTAATGACAAGAAAAGATAAAAATAGAAATATTTTTTAGCTACATCTAGCAGCTTATTGCTTATAATTTTTGGCACCATAACTCAGACTCTTGGCTCTGTTTGTTCAAAAATGTTTGCTAATTTCCATACTTTTACTATATTAACGTAGTTTGATAAGTTCTAATCATTATTGGATATATTTGAATAATTTTCTCGGCTCGCCAAGTGCAGATACAATACACGTTTTATTATAATTGACTATAAATTACGACGATTTCTCTTACATAATTCATATTATTGAATTGTTGCGTAATAGTAGATAACATGATATTTGAATCATAGCCAATAGTTATTATTACATAATATTTTTTCTATTTCCAGTCATATTGATATTGTATAAACTTGGATCGCATCACATTATGTCATTTTCAGCTCGTAAAGCATTTTTTGCATACACTACATCATTTTACTAAACGTTAATAATCCATTTGTTTGAACAATTATAGGTGCTCTTTTCTGACTAAGGATATTTTGCTATCTCTCTATTATTAATTCATCCAGCTTAGAATAGGTGTGAAATTTATAGTTACTATCGTGTCCTATCACTACTATTACACAAGAATCATGATATTTTTATCATGGCCTATAAACGTAATAAATATAAATCATGATATTTTAATCATAGCCAACCATTATAGTTACACAACATTTTCATAATTTAATCGTATCCAATTGACTTGCCGTTTTTCATTGGACTATATTTCAAATCAAGAACCAACTAGCGATTTTTCAGCTTATAAAATTCTAAGCGCATTTTATATGGTAGGAGGTCATGATATTTTTTCACCAGCCTATCATTAGTACTAGGTATCTGATTCAGAAAATTCTTACCTTCTACCTAATTTCTGCTATTAGAATTAGAAGGGTAATCTACCAATTACTTTTTTGGACTAATTCAAGTTGGTTTTTCTTTAAAAGCCTTTTTAATGTTTTCTCGGGTGAATTATCTCTTGCGCAGGTAAAAACGAATAAAATTTGAACAAGCTTTCAAGAAAAAGCATTCTCCGATAAGAGTGTACTGACCAATAACCTTTGCTGCTCATTCCTAATTCACGTTTTCCTTATCAATTCCAAGCAAAATAAACGCCGCTATATTTGATTCAAGTTGGATTCGTCGCATTTTTTTCCTCCATATAGCGACTGCTTATTTTGGTTCAGATTGAGGTAAAAGTTGCAATTCCAATCTTTTCCAATTTTTATACACAAGTTATTATTTGTTTTTTCTTCCTAACGCATATTTCCCTTATTATTTGGGACTTTTACATTAATTTATTTAGGCTTTTTTCATTTTTTCTGCTCAATCTGCCATTTAAAGATTTTTTTTGCCATTGAAAAAAGTGCTTTATAATTTCGTCATTTTTCTACAGAATGTCGTTTTTGAACTCTTTTGATCTAGTAATTACTCACTCTTATAGATATGACTTGGGGCGCCTTAATTGCTGGAGATAAAAGTTGCAGCTCTATATTGCTTTGAGAAATACAGAAACTCACCAGCAAATAACTCTAAACACATCTGCACACTTTACCCAGTTTCACTTTATTTACTAATTGTTTATACCCCCCCCTTCCCGCGCCTCTCAATATGCTGAAACGAGCATATGAAGCCTTTTTTTAATTTTTCGCATATGTATGTTTTAAGAAACTTTCTGAAACATAGAGTGTGTGCCAAAAAGCCTAAAATAGGCAGCCCCAATTTTTAGTTATTGGCATAGATACGACGCCCCCCTTTATATAACGCTACCCAAAGTTAATAAATAACGTTTGACACAAAACTCGAACTTGAAAAAAATCCTTTTCAACGCCTATAAATTCCCTTTGGCCTTTCACCACCCCCCTTTATTTTGTACTTTGGCAAATGGGAAAAAAAGTGGCTTTTTTATGAAATTTGCGTAGATTAGATTTTTGGAGACGGGTTAGTTATTTACAGCGCATTTATCCATCAGGTGCCAAATCCAGAACAGCCTCACACCTTTTCATTTAGCCTATTATATATAAGCGTGTTGTGAATGATATACAGTTTACATAATAACATACCAGCTTTGTTAATTTCTAGGGGAGGAAGTTGCGTGTGTTTGGATAAAGCTGTAAGTTACGTTATTTTTTGATTATTCAGGACCTTATCCACTGGCTGCTTGTAAACATAGCGCTTTATTAATTTCTTTAAATGCGGGAGTTTTATTTTACTGCTATAATGTTTATGCTGATTAATTCCGAACCTATCAGTTTTATATCTTACTCTGACTCGCCAATAAAGTAGGTGTGCTTTGACACGCATACTTTCATTGATAACATACAGTTCTTGATAATAGATTTTATTACTCAAAATTCTCAAGTCTAGTAAGTTGCATTTCATAAACTTCATGTATACCAAAATGTGCAATTTTGATATTAATAAGGAATATTTCTTTTCCACAACAGTATGATTAATTTAATATTGTTTCTATAGGTATTCTAATATGATAAATCCGAAAATAGTAAACCTCAATAAAGACTACAAAAATTCACTAAGAGTAAAGAAAAAAGTTTGCTTTTAGCGTACACATTTGGGAGATTCTGAGCAAAGAGAGCGCTTTGTTACAGACTAGTTTTATTGGCTTGGGTATTATAAAATGTAAATATTATCAGCGGAATTAAAAAGGCATTTCGATTTTTCTAGTTATTCATTTCAATAAAAAATTACTATTTGTTAGAAATAAGTGGGCTTATTATTGGATAATAATTAAAATGAAATAATATGCACTGAAACACTTCACAATATAAAATGACCCCTTCATAAAGAATCACCCATATATAAAACATATCACAGTATACTCACGTTTTTGGAATAAAAACCATATCTTTATCGCCGACGAATTGAGAAGCATTATTTTAGAGCGCTTACATAATATAATTTTCTGTTTTATATTAGGTGAGAGATAAGCGTGAAAATAATATGATTTGGCGGATAAGGAATGCACCATAATTATTTTTTATTTAGTATTATATTTAGTAGCGCCGAAATAAAAAAATTGCCCTGATAAAGACAAGAAACTTCAATATTACCCCTTATAGTGCTAAATAAATAAAACGAGATCTATTAATAATTATTTTTTGAACTTGTCCAGCATATTTTCTGAATGGGAAAATAGAAAGGTAAAAAATAGTTGGTTTAATTTTGTCATCACCCTTTTCTCAGTTCCAAATAAAACTATGCGGAATATTTACCAAAACGATAATAAATCATGCACATTTTACCCAAAACTGGATAGCATATCATCTATTCTTGAAATCTGGGCTAAAAAATTCCTATCACACATATTTATTATGTAAACCCTGATTTCACCATTCACGCATTACCCTCGCCTCCTCAATTCTCATCATAGAGAAAACACTCATGAGGCCCAAAAAAACAACTATATCCTCAAACAACTTAAAAAACTAATTACATGGGTTTAGCCAACAAATTAGAAGTGATTGTGCGCTTTATGACACTTTGATTATTATGGTGAAAAATATAATGCATGCGTTTACTAACGAATGGCTTAAAACGGACTCTTTTTTTTCAAAATCACACTTGCTGTCCAGGAAATTAAGATAATAAACAGTTATATAAAAATCATGCTAATTACACTTTTAAATGAGAACATTCCAATTACGTTTAAAGCTAAAAAAAGATATACTATTCGTGTCAAAAATATAGTGATAAAAGACCACTTAAATAGTTGGGCGGAAAAAAAAGCTAAGCAGTTGAAATATGGAACTAAGTTTTCAGACTCTATGTCCTGATTAGCTGGTAAACGTTTCACCAGCATAGCTTTTTATTTTTTAAAGCTCTGCACAATATGAAATACAGTTTAAAATTATGCTTTTATTATAACAATATCCAGCAATTAGTAAAACTATGACCTTTGCCTGTCACGCTGTACGATAGATTTAAGTAAGTCTGTTCATGTCTTGTTAAAATAAGTATCATTAACAGTATATAGACATATTATAAAATCCAAATCATGCGGCTACTAATAACGGATTTCAGCTTGCTGAGGAAACTGATTCAGAAATAAAGGGATTTAGTGTCCAATCAAAACTAGCCAGCTACCAGCTACCAGCATACATTATTACTCAATTCAATTACTAAATGACCCTTTTAAAAATCCAAAATAAAAGGCAAAGTTAGAATTTTTTTCTTTTTGCCTGAAATTTTCTATTAAATTTGACTCTAGCTTTAAAAAAAAAAAAAAGCAAACTTAGGATGCTTTTTTTTCTTCTATTGATAATCAGCATGATGTCCCTTTCATAATAAAGACCCCCTACAAATTCTAATTAACGGTTTGATAAAATGGGAGAGTGTTTCGAGTAGAAGAACTTTTCCTCTTGATATATTTCCTGTTCATAAGTGCCGCCTTTATTTTAAATCATATTAGAAAAAAGTCATTGAATGGTTTATCTGATGCATCCAATTTCGTCTAATAAAATAAGCAAATAGAATTTTCGAGATAAAAGTTCCACATACTCTAGAATGACCAATATTTCTAAATAAATTCTTCTAACTAAAAATAAAAGTATTACCCTTCATAAATAAGCTTTGGTTTTTATAAAAATTCAACCAGAACTATGAAGCAACGGTGTAAAAAAATTTTTGTTTTCTATAAGTTTAAATAATTGGTGCCTTGGGAATTCGGCACATAAATACCTTAAACAGTTGCCCCGTTATTATTTGTTAGATATCGGCTTTGTGATGACCAACCATTTGCTCGATAAATTCATCAAATCCGCCCATTAAGCTTTATAAAAACATATCCCTCAATTTTACAAAATCCCCCATCTATTGCTCGAAAATCAACCCCCTTGCCTCCTCCAATGACCTTTTCGCTACATAATACTAATTGGAATTAATAATGCAGCATACTCCTTTCCGAATTGGCTGTCAAGCTTCAACCTTATAACGTAATTGACACCTAAATATATTTGTAAACGCTATATGTAATCCCTGATAAATTCCGCGCAATAATAAATATACTGGCTTTTCGTAAATCGCCTACTCGAAGCCCTACAGCCAAAAAAAAAAAAAGAAGAATTTCTACTTGCACTTACTATTTTTTTGATCCATTATTCTTAATAAGACCTTATACGCTATATGCACCTTTTATGCGCGTTCTACGATTCATACACCACTTCTCGCCTAGATTATACAACATTTGTACAAAATTGCTATTAGCCTTCAATAAAAAAAATGAACTTTGCCCTGACATCATACTAAATGCTACTCTAATTTCCATTTTCTGATCTAATCTTCTCCATATAAATTACCCACTGAATTTAAAAATGTATTAAAAAAATTTTTCCCTGAAAATATATATATATACTTTAGGGTTTACTAAACAGCGAAAATACTTTTTATTTAGATTTCGTCACTTCAATGTCTTTAAACAACATTAAAAGTTTATATACATAACTCATCTTTATCTTCAATTACTTTTTATTTTCTTTTGATAAATTAGACTATATCTCTTTAAATAAACCTTTGTAATAAATATATATTAGAATTTTATTTTATTTTATTTACTTCTGAACTACTCGTCTCTCTCCCCCCTCCCTTCTTAAAATATACCAATATGCATAGCAACATTGATAATTCTGACTTCAACTCTAGTATTATGAGGAATGAAGATTATATATCTCAATTTGATATCTCACAGTTCTCCCCTGTTAGAAACCTTGAAGAAGGTCAAGTTGAATCTCTCAAAGTTGGCGACATTGACCAAATTAAGCCTCTTTGCAACTCTGCCCGCCCTCTTAACTTTGATAAAAATGTTGACTTCTGTAAGTTTATCTCTATTTTATGCCTTGAGCCCCCCCCCCCTACACCTTCATTTAATTCTGATACTTATTTCGCTCTTTTAAGCATACTTATCCCGTGTATTTATCGTTTTTAATTAGCTTTTCCTGCTTTCAATCCGCTATCGTTGACTGTCTCTAATAGCTCCACTGATATGGAACAATGCAAGACTTCTCCCTCTGAACATAAATCTGTTTATGACATCCCTAAACTAAAAAATACCAGCCAAATCTCTAAAAAGAAGAAAGAGAAGAGCTGTATCTCCAAAAAAGTTTCCGGTGATGATAAAAAATGCTCCAATTGCTACGTAACTGAAACCCCCTTATGGCGCAGAACCCCTGATAGAAAAAACAGAGTCTGCAATGCTTGTGGCCTATACTATAAACAATACAATAAACATCGCTCTGTTAAACACAACCAATCAATCAACCTGGCAAGCTTAACTCAGTTTAAAGATTTCGATCCTTCTTTGCCCTCACACAGCCCTGATTTTTCCAGATTCTCCAAATATATGAGCCACCCTGACTCTAACTCAAAAGCCCTTTCTATTGACACTCAAAAACTTAATAATAACTATGGAAATAACAATCATCTATCCACAGACATGGGCTCTACATCCGCTCTTGTCCGCAGCAGCTCGATTGATCTACTAAATTTAAACATCTCTGAAGAAAACGCGAAATTCTCTGAAAGTCATGCAAATATGCGACACAGAAATGAACTTGCTAACAACGAAAACTCTCAAACATTTAATAATAACAGCTACACTTTAAATAATATAAACCATAACCTTATACGAAATAATAGCCAGCAAATGCTATATTTCAATGACCCTAGCAGCTTTTCCAGATACTCAAGCCACCAAAGCGTTTACAGCCATAATCAAGTTCCTTCTGAAAAATCTACTTACTCTATTGACAACTCTTTTGAAACCAACGCCATAAAAAATTCTTCGGAAACTCCCTCACTCCATTACCCGTCCTCTGAGACATTTAATCCCTCAATGAACTCAAATTTCAATGATCTTGCACTCTTCAACCCCTTAAATTCTCAAAATTCTATCTATGAACTCCAAAGCATCAGCTCAGGCTATAAAACTAATCCAATAACCTTCTTCCAGCCTGAAAGCAATCTCACCATTTCTAACAACGGGTTTTCTCCCGATACCATTCAAGTAAACCCCTACTTGCAAGCAACCAACAACTTAAATCAAAGATTCATTGACAATAGCATCTCAATCACCAAAAATGTCTCAAATTCATCCCTATACAACGTATGCGACAAAAACTCATACAACTCTAACGTTACATTTATCACTCCTTCAGGTTTGTCTGTGCCCGAAAGCGAGTTCCTTGCTTCTGCTGGATCATCAACGCCAATAAACGAGCACTTTTACCATATTAACAACCACAACAACATATCGATTCAAAACCCAGGAGTAGTTGCTAATTCAACCGGATTTAGCCATTCACCACCCTCCAACTTCTCATCTTATAACCAACAAATCAATGTCAACCTACTTCATTTCTCTCTAAACCAACCCCCCAGCCTCCCCAACTCAAACAGCTTATCCTAATTGTAGAATATAAAATTGTGTCTCTAATCATTTACACTCTTATTTTTTCAAAAAAAAAAATATATCTTTACCTAAACAGATTGTAGTATTAGCCAACCTCACTTTCTTCTCATCCTCTCAAACCACGTATAAATATCTCTGTTCGCCGTGTTCCTCAGCCAAAAAAGAAAAGCATATTTTCGTTCCTCATACTGCACAATTTATTATCCCGACATTCCTTTCTGTTCCTTTTTGGCAGGGAAGCTCCTTTCCTTTACCTCTCTATTTTATTTTATTTTAATTTTATTTTACTCTTTTTTTTTAATAATCCAAACTAACTGCCCTCCTCCCTTTCATTTACCACCCAATTTTTACTATGTATACACAATACAAGCATGTATAAATACTATTTTTTTTCGCCTGTCTCACCCAAAAGATGCATTTTCTTTTTTATCAGATAAAAAAGTACTTGGTTTACGAACGATCGTTGACTAATGGCTATCTACTTTTATGTAGACCAAAACCTAGTGTACTTATAGTACGCTGAGTGTGCTTGTCAGCTTCGTTGTACAAAACTAAAGTAATGTATACAATGGCATGTTTTGCGTAAGGATGCTAGGTGTGAAAAAATTCACTAATGGGAAAGTATTACTCAAGAGTCTATATTGTGTGGCCAAAAAAAAAATCCCTCCTTGAAAATTTCTTGCTGTTTTTTTTATTGTGTTTATTTTATAATTCTTACACAATTTTTTCAGCAGCCCCATAATTTTATATATGCCTCGCTTGTTTTTGTTTATGTGTATTTATGTCGGTTGTGTTTTTCATAAGAAAAAAATTGTATTTGAACGTGTAGACCGAGAGACTAAGCTCTGGTTATTGGTATTATATTTATTCTGTTTAAGTTAAATTAGTGTGTTTGTGCCAAGATGGTGTGATTAAGTGTTCATGGCGAATTAAGATTGCTAAATCTATAACTTAGTGTGCTTGCTAATTGATGCCACACAAAAGTGTCTCTTCGAAAAGTCATTATTATGTCCGATATGGTCCAGTGGTTAGGATTCCTCGCTTTCACCGAGGCGGCCGGGGTTCGATTCCCCGTATCGGAGTATTATGTGAATTTGATTAACCCTCCAGGTCCTGGAGTGCATAAAATATGCATTTGATAATTAAAATGCACACTTTATCATTTGGAAATTGAAAAATCCAGAACTTGGAGGGTTAATAAAGTATATTTATCTAATTTAAGTTGATATCCGTTATAATTTCTATGTGTTTCATAAATTTACTTCATTGGCTAAGTATAATTTTTCTCTGCATGATAATTATAAGGCTCTATTCGTTTTAAATTTTTCTCTACTCAGCTTGAGAATTTTATTTTCTAATTTTTAGGATGGGTATGAAGCTGCTAGAGCAGCGGAGAGGGGTCGGTTGAAAAATTATTTTACTAATATCTTTTTAACTTTTTAAATATTTTTTTATTAGTTTTTGTATACTTTTAAATTATGTTTAATAAACTCTCTAAAAAAAAAAAAAAAATGAACACTTGAGGAATGGCTGTGAATGCCTCCAAGTGCGGGGTAATGACTATAAGAGGGGAGTTGACTAGTGATATGACCCTGCAGGGATAAATAATTCAACTCCGCCGACTAGTAATCTTACTTGAGCTATATTATCAATAGCAAGTGGGACGTATCTGGGACGATCGAGAACAACAAGAACAAGGTCAGGAAGGCTGTATACGCTGCCTACAGCTTCCTAAGACGGTCTGATGTGCTCACAGCACTAAAAATCAAGTTCATCAATTCGGTCTAATTCCGATTGGATGTTACGGTGGGGAGACATTTGGCATGAGCGAAGCCAGATGCAAGTCCATACAGTCAGAAATCGACAAGGCAATCCGAATAGTTAACAACTTCGGCAATTCAGCGGCCATGGAGCGCATCAGGGATGAACTGAGCATAACCTCAGTGTTCATGCGCACCAGCACAGCCCGTGAACGTGCATACCATAAGTGGCAGACCTCAAAAACATGGATCACCGACCTCATCAAGGTCCCGATGAAGGCCAATGTGGCCACCTGGGTGACCGGGAGCGCCCGGCGGATCAAAAAATTTTGCTCTCGAAATTCAAACGGTCAGACCATCATCACGATAGTCGACCGGAAACGACGAAATAACCGGTCTGCCATCCACTAGTGAACGCTGGAAGGGAAAATAGGCAAAAAATGCAACTGGTTTGACCTTCAGAACATTAGGAAAACTCGTATTGGCACATTCTGACTATCCCGGAGCCAGCCGTACATGAATAACTTGTAGAAAAATCTTTATATTTTACCGCTGCAATAAAATATTTATATCCGAAATGGTCAACCGCATATATCTGAGCTGCAATAAGAGTACATAGTCGCAAATAATTGATTACCAGACGCTTTTACCGATAATATTCAGTTCTGATGATATTTTATAAATATCAAATTACAACGAGTCTCGGATCGAGATAGCTGAAAAACTCTTGGAGGTGAAGGGAGCTAAATATGTATGATACAAAAGTCTTGAAGACTCAGCAGTCAAAAAATTTCAGATATAAAATAAAAATATTTAATCAAAATCAGCAAGCACAGTTATCAAATAAAACAAACATTATATATTCCGTATGTCATCTGAAACGACGATAGTTAGTAATTGAATGGATAAAGCAAATAATAAAAATATTAATTAATAATAAAAATATATTATAACTATGTAAAAAATAAAGGCATAAGATAAGAAAAATCAAACAAAAATATACAATTGTAGAATAATATTTAAAATAAGAAGAAATTTATTGACTGATAAGAAATATAAAATTAAAACTCATATAAAAAATCAATAAAAAAGAAGAAAACAATAATGATAAAAATACTAACAAAAAAAATTTTTTTAATAATGTTAAAAAAATATAAACTAATAATAATTAAATATAAATTAATATATAAAATAAAAATATATAAAAAAATCATAACTGGTGCTTTTATTTGAGTATCACAAACTATCACGCGCAAGATTTGTAAATTTTCTAGTTATTTGCATTTCCATTGGTGGATATAAGCTGTTGGAGATACTCTCAAAAAATATGAAACAGTCGCTATATTGTCAGCAGCGTCAATTTACAAAAATAAGCGGTAAAACTAAAACAGAAGAATTCACTTACTGGTGTGGATGGTGTAGTGTATTGGCGTATTTTTGGCAAGATGCATCAATGCGAGAAAATTTTGGGACTTTGGTATTCATAAATTGGGTGTGAAAGGCAAAAAAAAAAGAAAAATACAAGCAAG